>PVIH01007376.1:0-101013 GCA_004025045.1 Sigmodon hispidus
TCTCAAGGTTTTTCATATAGGCATCTAGCGCTATGAATTTTCCTCTTAAGACTGCTTTCATTGTGTCCCACAAGTTTGGATACGTTGTAGATTCATTTTCATTGAATTCTAGGAAGACTTTGATTTCTTTCTTGATTTCTTCTTTGACCCAGAGATGGTTCAGCTGATTGATGTTTAGTTTCCATGAGTTGGTAGGCTTCCTTTGGGTGTTGATGTTGTTGAACTCTAACTTTAGGCCCTGGTGGTCCGATATGTTACAAGGGATTATTTTTATTTTTTTGTATCTGCTGATATTTGCTTTATGACCAATTATGTGGTCAATTTTGGAGAAAGTTCCATGAGGAGCTGAGAAATATGTATATTCCTTTGCCTTTGGGTAGAAGGATCTGTAGATATCTATGATGGGGCTGGAGAGATGGCTCAGAGGTTAAGAGCACTGACTTCCAGTGCTGTTCTTCCAGAGGACCTGAGTTCAGTTCCCAGCAAAACCACATGGTGGCTCACAACCATCTATGATGAGGTCTGGAGCCCTCTTCTGCAAAACTGTATGCATAATAAATAAATAAATCTTAAAAAAAAGAAGGATCTGTAGATATCTATGAAATCCATTTGCATCATAACCTCATTTAGACTCCTTATTTCTCTGTTGAGGCTCTGTCTGGTTGATCTATCCAGGGTTGAAAGTGGGGTATTGAAGTCTCCCACTATTAAGGTGTAAGAATTGATGTGGGATTTGAGCTTTAGCAGTGTTTCTTTTACATATGTAGGTGCCCCTATATTAGGAGCATAAATATTTAAGATTGAAATCTCCTCTTGATCAATTTTTCCTTTGATGAATAAGTAGTGACCATGTTGGTCCCTTTTAATTGCTTTTAGCTTAAAGTCTACTTTGTTAGATATTAGGATTGCAACCCCTGCTTGTTTCTTAAGACCATTTGACAAATTTCAGCTTTTTATAGTAGCTTGCACACATGGATTTCTGGCTGTACCACATTGCTTCTCTACCCAGCCTCTTTCCCTTCACTAAAAGCAATCTGAGTGTTTTCCTTGTAAGTAATGAGCAGATGGTAGCATGCTGCTAAATTACTCCTTCGTGTTAAACTTTATTCATGCTGAAAGTTTTCATTGGACATATCACAAATTTTTCACTTCATCTATATTTCATTTTTTTAGGCTATTGCAAATAATACTGCTTTCAAATATCAATTTCTGACTGTTTCTGCTATGTATGTGATAAATCTTTAGGACACTGTGTGTATGTCATTTATACTCCAGAGCACTCTCCCTTTTACATGGTACAGGGCAGTGCTTCACATGGACACAGAGAGCCAGGCAATCACTGCCATGCTTGAATTTAAAAATTTTTTTTTTTTACTCAGAAAATCATCTCCCACTCCCTCTTCTGGCATCCACTCATCTGATTTCTCTTACGTATTTATGATATTTCACTCTGTTGCAATATTGCTTTCATGTTTTCCTTTAATTCTTCAATTATGATTTCCTTTAGTTTTTGGCCATGTTTATAATAGCTAATTTAAATCCTTTAGTCTATCTTTTTATTAGACTGTTTAATCTCTTTACATTTTGCTGTCTTCAGGAACAGTCTCTTATAATTTATTCTGTCACCTATATATGAGTCATACTACCCTAGTTACTTGTATATGCCATCAATTATTATTTCTAATACCTATGGGTTGGGATGTGTGTGTGTGTGTGTGTGTGTGTGTGTGTGTTTTGTGTGTGTGCAAGCACGTTTGCTGTGAAAACAAAAAGCCAATGTCAAGTGTCTTCCCCAGGCTAGCCTGTAATCAGTTAAGCTGACTGGTCAGTAAGACCCAAGCATTTTGCTGTCTCTGCCTCCCAGTGCTGGGGTTACAGGCATGTGGATCCAAAGTCAGGTGGGCAAGCCTGTGCAAATAGTGCTTTGCCCACTGAATCGTCTCCCAGCCCTAGAATATTAATAACGGTTAAAATGGAACATTTAAAATAACATGCCGACTGTAGAAGCAAATGTGCCTCGGCGTACTCCTTTGGTTTGCTTTCGCTACTGCTTCTCATCCTTTCTCTCTTCTCTTTTATGACATTCATGTTTAATTTGTAAAGTCTGTACTATTTGTCATGTGCAACCGTCAAGTCTGTTCTGTTGACTTAGTGACCAGTGAAAAATAATAGATCAGAGGTTTCCTTAATGTTGGGTTAGTCAGCCTTCCATTGCTGTTACAAACACTGGAGACCACGTACTCATAATTGGTTGGCACCATTACCCTTAGGCCTGTGCCAAGGTAGTGCATCTAATCTCTTGGTAGCTGGGAAGCAAACAGTGAGATGGTGAGGCTGTTGTTCCAGTGTTTCCTTGAAGTGCACATTCCAGTGACCTCAGTTCCTTCCATCAGGCTCTATCTCATGAAAATTCTCCTGGTGCTCAGCAGTCTAAAAGACTAGGGACCAAAGCCTTTAACACACAACCCTTCAGTGGGCATGTATCTAAACCATAGCAAGCACCTCCAACCAAGAAAATTCTGTGGCTTCCTGTATGTTTGTGTTCTGGCCCACTTCCTGGAGCCCTGGCCAATAAGCAATAACCTGGCCCACAGGCATCCTGACATCAAGCGGTCTTTAACAAGACTCCTATCTTTTGCCTTTCCTCTTGTACGCCCCCCCCCCCTGCATGCATCCCTAGCCTCTCCCCACTTTTTTCTTCCCCTCCCTAACTTTCATTCCCACTTGGCGCCCACCCTCTTGTCCACTGGCTGCTGTAGCTGCTCACTGGTGCCCTTCCACCCAGCAACGCACCTACCCAGCCACCCACTTACCCAGACACCCGTGTCCAGCTCGGGCTCTTCTCCCATACAGAGGGACCCAGGGATTGAGTTCTTGCTAAATGCCTCCCTTAACCTCTTTCCCTTCGCTTGCCTTCACACACTTCTCTGTCTATTGGTTCTTTACTAATTTTAAATGCTTTAGATTATATGTTTGTTTGTCTTGAAAAAAATAAAAAAAATTCAAGACCATATTGTCAGGTGCCATCTTTACTCAGGGCAACTAAGTCTCTGCCTGGATTCAGTCTTTGGTTCTTTCAATTATCTTTAAAACCTCTTTCATGAACTCTGTATATATGGTTTGTTTTTCTTAGACCGCCTGGGTCTTCCAATTAACTCCAGGCACGGCAAGAGGCAAGATCTGAGTTGCCTTCAGCATATCTGTTTCATTCCACCCATACCAGGTGTTCACTAGACTGGGAGACATATCCAATGGCCATGAGCTCTGAACAGCGAGGTCAGACAACCACATGTGTCTAATAAGTACCACATTGCCTAAATTCCATCTTGGCCTTTGACTACTCTTTCAACCTTTTTTAAGCCCCAGTGATATCAACCTGTTTCAGCTTGAAGTAGCTATAGAAAAAAAAAATTAAAAGGTTAAGTCAATTAATCAATCAATCAATCAATAAAATAAAACAATTCCCTGGGTCCAAAGTTGTCAATTAGTACATTTATTAACTAAAATGGTTTTACAATAATGTAAGACATTTGATCTTTATAAGGGACCAAAAAGAGTATTAAATGGCCTGAAATAATTATCATTTCCATGTAAGTCTTTCAGGATTATAGTCTGGCTGTACTGAGGGATCAGATCAAAATTACAGGAACTTAAAAATGACAATAGAGGCAAAAATTGTTGTCAATGCTTAAAAAAATGTCTCTATTCCCCAAGGTTTAATCAGACTTAAAAACACATTCAGCCTCATCTTCACTAATGTTGGTAAGCTATTTGATAAGAAAATCTAAAAGGTCTATACAGATTAACAAAAGCTAACTTAGAGATTTACACCTATGTCTTTGCCAAATCTTCAACATCAGGCTTCTATAAAATTTAAATATGAAAGCTGCTAACATATTCAAGACTGTTAGAGAACATATGTTTGATACCTAATAGAAAGGCAGTTCTCAAATGCTCAGATATCTGCAGAATATGGCATTTAAAATGTTTAATTAGAAAGCTTTTTGCAATAGATAGACATGCTGGCTCCTAGACACCATAGTCCTGCAGCTCCTCCTCCAAAAAGATGAATGGGCAAAGAACTTCCGCCCAGAACTTGCTCCAGGGTGGCAACACCAGCCATTGTTAAAAAAAAAAAAAACAAAAAAAAAAAAACAAAAAAAAAAAACCGCTGCCTTTGGAGACAGGGTGCAACTTTGGTGGAACATAGCCTGCCCAAACAATGGTTGGCATAATAACAGCCTGAAAGCAAGGGAGCACCCAAGCCCCTGGGTGCACAGCTGAGAGGTCAGAAGTGAGGGTCATCTTCCCTTCAGGCCTAGAAGATTCTTCTCTTCTCCAAACCCAGGCCTGGAAAACGGGCACAGCTTCGGTGGGTCACAGTCTGCACAGACCACGGTTGGCATCATAATACTTTGACCTCATAGAAGCAGCCAACACTCTGAACACAAAGCTGATTAAGAGCCCTCTGACCAACAACCCACTAAGAGCTAATCAAAACTAATTGAGAGTGAACTGAGTAAAAATTGGGCAAATTCCAGTGCAAGAATACATACAATAATACAAAGATCAACAAGACACCACCAGAAGAAGCAAGTGTTTTTATAGAATCAAGACCTGAACATAACAATGAAGAAAAATAGAAGGAAACAACCTTAAAAAGCTTTATGAAACAAATAGAAGCCTTATAAAAGGATATAAAAGCTCCCTTAAAGAAATAGAAGAAAATACAAGCAGGAAATTTGTAGAGGTAAACAAATCCCTGAAAGAAAATAAAGAAAACCAAGAGAAAGAAAACCAACAGGTGAAAGAAACATTCCAGGAATTAAAAATTGTAATAGATCCAATAAAGAAGGCACAAACCAAGACAAAGCTGGCAATAGAAAACCTGAAAAAAAGACCTGGAACCACAGATTCAAACATAACCAACAGAATTCAAGAAATGGAAGAGAGAATCTCTGGAGTAGAAGACTCAATAGTGGTAATATACTTATTAAAGAAAACACTAAAACCAAAAAAGTCATAACACAAATGTCCAGGAAATCTGGGATACCATGAAAAGGCCAAACCTGAGAATAATTGGAATCGAAGAAGAACACCAGCTCAAAGGCACAGAAAATATATTCAACAAATCATAGAAGAAAACTTCCACAACCTAAAGAAGGAAATGCTTATAAAGATAGGGGAAGCCTACAGTAACCTAGACTCTCTCACACACACACACAAAATGTCTGATCGCCATATAGTAATCAAGCTACTAAACCTTCAAAACAAAGAAAAAATACTAAGACCTGCAAAGGAAAAAGGCCAAATCACCTGTAAAGGCAGATCCATCAGAATACCACCCAACTATTCAATGAAATCAATGAAAGCAAGAAGGTCCTGGTCAGATATTATACAGACATTAAAGGTGCATGGATGCCAACCTAGACTACTATACCCAGCAAAACTATCAGTCAACATAGATGGGGTAAACAAGATATTTCATGACAAAACCAGATTTAAACAATAACTAGCCACAAATCCAGCTCTACATAAAGCCCTAGAGGGAAAACTCCAACCTAAGGAAACCAGAAACATCCATGTAGCCACAAACAGTTGATAAGCCCACAGATGAAACCCCATCCCCAAAAAAGGAAATATAAGCTACTACCAAAAATAAGAGGAAATATTGATCACTAGTTATTAATATCCCTTAATATCAATGGATTCAATTCACCTATGAAAAGACACAACCTAGCACCATGGATACAAAAATAGAAATTATCCTTCTGCTGCGTACAAGAAACACATCTCAACTTTAAAGACAGGCACAGGCTCAGAGTATAAAGGTGGGAAAAGACTACTCAATCAAATGGCCTTAGGAAACGAGCTGGTGTAGCCATTCTAATATATAACAAAATAGACTTTAAACTAAAATCAATAAAAAGAGACCAGGACAGATACTACTTATTCATCTCAGGAAAAATCCACCAAGACAAAATTTCAGTCCTGAATATCTATGTCCCTAACACAAGGGCACCTACATATGTAAAAGAAACTCTACTAAAGTTTAAACCTCATATCATACCTATAATAGTGAGAGACTTCAGTACACCACTTTCACCCTAGGAAAGGTCAACCAGACAGCAACTCAACAGAGAAATAAGGGATCTAGCAGAAGTTATGACCCAAATGGACTTAATAGATATATACCAAAACTTCCGCTCAAACAAAAAGGAATATACATATTTCTCAGCACCCCATGGAACTTTCTGTAAAATTGACCACATATGTTATAGGTCATAAAGCAAATATTAACAGATACAGAAAAATGGGTTTAATTCCTTGTACCATATCAGATCATCATGTTCTAGAGTTCAATAACATAAAAAATCACAGAAAGCCTCCCAACTCATGGAAACTAAACATCACTCAACTGAACCACCTCTGGGTAAAGGAAGAAATTAAGAAAGAAAGGCTTTCTAGAATTTAATGAAAATTAACCCACAATATACCCAAACCTATAGGATACAATGAAAGCAGTTTTAAGAGGAAAATTAATAGAATTAGATGCCTACATGAAAAGAATAGAGAAATCCCACACAAGAGAACTATCAGTACAGCTGAAACCCCTGGAATAATTGGAAGTACACTCACCAAGAAGGAGTAGATGGCAGGAAATAATCAAACTTAGACCTGAAATAAATACAGTTGAAACAAAAAGAACAATACAAAGAATCAATGAATCAAAGAGTTGGTTCTTTGAGAAAGTCAAAAAGATAGATAAACCCTTATACAAACTAACCAAAAAGCAGAGACAGAGTATCCAAATTAACAAAATCATAAATGAAAAGGGGGACATGACAACAGACCCGCAGGAAATCCAGAGAATAATCAGGTCATAATTTGAAAATCTATAATCCAAAGAATGAAAAATCTAGAAGATTTCTGGACAGGTACCACTTACCAAAATTAAATCAAGATCAGATTAAAGACCTATACAGACCTATAACACCAAAGGAAATTAAAGATCTCATTAAAAGTCTCCCAAATAATAAAAAGGCCAGGTTCAGATGGTTTCAGAGCAGAATTCTACTAGACACTCAGAAGAGATAATACCAATACTCCTCAAACTGTTCCATATAGTAGAAACTGAAGAAATACTGACAAAATCTTTTTATGAAGCCACAATAACCCTGATACCTAAGCCACTCAAAAACACAACAAAGGAAGAGAATTACAGACCAATTTTCCTCATGAACATAGATGCAAAAATTCTCAACAAAACTCTGGCAAACCAAATACAACATATAAAAAAAGTCATTCACCATGATCAAGTAGGCCTTATCCCAGAAATGCAGAGATGGCTCAACATACAAAAAACTCTAATTGTCATCCATCATATAAACAAATTGAAGAAAAAAAACCACACGATCATCTCCTTAGATGCTGAAAAAGCCTCTGACAAAGTCCAACACTCCTTTATAATAAAAGTACTGGAGAGATCAGGAATACAGGGAAAATACCTGAATATAATAAAGGGAAATTGCAAGAAGCCGAAGGCCAACATCACACTAAATTGAGAAAAACTCAAAGCAATTCCCCTAAAATCAGGAACTAGACAAGGCTGTTCCCTTTCCCCTTATGTATTCAACATAGTTCTTGAAGTTTTAGCTAAAGCAATAAAAGAATGAAAGGAGATTAAGGAAATGAAGAAGTGAAACTATCTCTATTTGCAGATGATATGATTGTATACATAAGTGACCCCCAAAATTCTACCAGGGAACTTCTGTAGATGATAAACATCTACATCAATGCAGCAGGATACAAGAATAACTCAAAGAAATCAGTAGCCCTCCTATACACTAAAGATAAAAGGGCTGAAAAAAATTAGGGAAACATTACCTTTTTAAAAAGCTGCAAATAGTATTAAATACCTTGGTGTAACTATAACCAAAGAAGTAACAGATCTGTTTGAAAAAAAAAAAAAAAACAACTTTAAATCACTGAAGAAAGAAATTGAAAAGGATATCAGGAAATGGAAAGATCTCCCATGTTCCTGGATAGGCAGGATCAACATAGTGAAAATGGCAATTCTACCCAAAATAATCTACAGATTCAATGCAATTTCCATCAAAAGCCGAACACAATATTTACAGTCCTTGAAAGAAGAATACTCAATTTCATTTGAAATAACAGGAAAGCCAGGATTGCCAAAACAATTTTGCTCAACAAAAGAACCTCAGGAGGCATCATCATCCCTGACTTCAAGTTATACTATAGAGTTACAGTATTAAAACCAGCCTGGTAATGGCATAAAAACAGACTTCTGGATCAATGGAATTGAATTGAAGACCTTGACATTAATTCACACACCTATGATCTCCTGAATTTTGACAAGGAGGCCAAAAATATTCAATGAAAAAAAAGATAGTATCTTCAACAAATGATGTTGGCATAACTGGATGGTAGTGTGTAGAAAAATGCAAATAAATCCAAACTATCACCCTGCACAAAACTCAAATCCAAGTGGATCAAAGACCTCAACATAAACCAAGCCACACTGAACCTGATAGAAAAGAAAGTGAGAAACACCCTCCAACACATTGTCATAGGTGACCACTTCCTAAATATAACACCAGTAGCACAGACACTAAGAACAAAAATCAATAAGCGGATCTCCTGAAACTGAGAAGCTTCTGTAAGGCCAAGGACACAGTCAATAAGACAAAATGACAGTCTACAAAAAGGAAAAAGATTTTTCACCAACACTACAAGTGACAGAGGATTGATCCCTAAAATATATAGAGAACTCAAGAAACTTGAGCCCCAAACCCTATATAAGTCAATTCAAAATGGGGTTCTGAACTAAAAAAGAAATTCTCAGCAGAAATACAAATGGCTAAAAGGCACTTGAAAAAGTGTTCAACATCTTTAACCATCAGAGAAATGCAAATCAAAACAACTTTGAGATACCACCTTATACCTGTCAGAATGGTTAAAATTATAAACAGAGATGACAGCCTATGCTGGAGAGGCTGTGGAGCAAGGGGAATACTCCTCTATTGTTGATGGGAGTATAAACTTGTTCACCCACTCTGGAATGCAGTATGGAGTTTTCTCAGAAAACTAGGAATCACTCTCCCCGAGGATCCAGCAATACCACTTTTAGGCATATACCCTAAAGATGCATGTTTGCACCCCAAAAAATTAGCTCAATTAAGTCCATAGCATCATTATTTGTAATAGCAAGAACATGGAAACAACCTAGATGCTCTTCAACTGTAGAATGGATTAACAAACTGTGGTACATCTACACAATGGAGTACTACTCAGTAGTAAGAAAAAAAAATGATATCTTAAAATTCACAGCTAAATGGATGGATTTGGATAATATCCTCCTGAGCAAAGTATCACAAAGATAAGCAAGGGATGTACTCACTCATTAGTGGACTTTAAAAAAATATATAAAAGATATCATTGTACACAAGAGCTCAAGGCTAGAGTATAGCTAAATGACACAGGGCTTCACTTCTGCATTGATGGCCTCTGGCAGGAGAGTGGGTGAGGAAAGACTTGTTTTCTTTAAGGGTCTGGCCACAGACAGTTTAATAATGCTCCAGTAAGTAAATGAGTAGCATGAATGGGCTTTTTGATAAATGAGAAGTTTATAATAGTGGGTATGAAACTGAGAGGACTGATAACTGAGTTTGATGGGGTGCATGATATAAAAATCACCAAATAATAAATAAAAATATTATGCTGGAAAAAAGCTGCCTTTCACCTCAGTCGCTGCCAAGGCCTTCTTCAGATGGCGGAGAACAGGACTGTGGGGAATGCACTGCCTCACACTTGTCTCTTTCCTGCAGCTGCCACTCTGTGCCACCTGCCTGCCTGGGCATTCATCTGCCCGCCTACAGGTACTCTTGTTACCGTAATATAACAGTGTGAATATGTCTTCGTGCATGTTTGTGGACAAAGTCTACATGTGTATGTGTGTGTGCATTGTGTGCATGTATGTGTATGCATATGTGTCGCATGTATGTGTGTGTATGTGTGCCCCTGTGTGCATGTGTGGTGTAGGGTAATGAGTTTTTTATGCTCCAGCAAACAGTTTTTAGTTTTTGTGTTTTCTTTAGGTATTGGTCTCACAGAGGCCTGAAGTCAAACAGGAATTATTAGCTGGTGCATCTCTTAGTTTTTTTACATGTGTGGCAGGTCTTGTATTTGTGTGTTTGTCTCAATTCCTAGGGAGATGTCAGAGGTTCTCAAAGCTCCTCGTGCAGGCCTCATCGGTTGCTTGCCATTCCCATGTTTTTATTGTTACTCCCACACTCCTTTAGGGCTCACTTGGTATCATTGCCTCAATAGCTGCACTGTTTAACATTTTCCACTTCTCTTTGGAAAAAACACATTCATCTTTGAACTTCTATCACAGAACACACCCTGACTTGGATCAAGCAAAGAGATACCCTGAGTGTAACCTTTAGCAAAGCTTCCTAACTATCCCAAAAGGACTCACTGACTCCATCGCCTCCCTTCCAGTGGCTGTTCTTTTTAATCATAGCTATGAGATAGTTGGTTTTTAATATTACCATGGAAATAGGAGTAGGAAGATGGAAAAAGGCTGAATCAAATATTGGGCTGACTCTTTTAAGTCAACACTTTTTCAGAATTCTAGGGGGGAAATGATATTCTCATTGTTCCTAAGGTTTTCAGCATTCTGGGAGTCCTTAGCATTGTCAGCTTTTAGACATAAACCTTTCACATCATAACCCTGTTAAACTCATTTAAAAATGATAGATTTTCTGGTAGATTTTGTTGTAAATGGTTTCTGGGCCTGGAAGTTCGGTCCCACTCTCAGCCCTGCTTAGCCTCAAATAATCACACACAGGCTTATATTATTTTTATGCTGATTGACCTAGGGCCCAGGCATATATAACCTGCTAAATCTTTCATCTGAACTCAACCCATGTTGTCCAGCTATGTGGCTCAATTCCTTTTCTGAGAGCAGCATTTCCGCTTCTTTTCTCTATGTCTGCTGCTGTCTCCTTGTCCTGTCTCTATAGCATCCCATGGTGTCTGATCTCATTGGTGATTCAGTGGCATCTGTCTGGTGTGTCTGCTCTGCTCTGAGATTTTCCCAGTCTAGTAGCTCTGCCCACACTTCCTGGGCAATCAGCTTTTTATTAAACCCGTAGGTGGGACAATTATTCAAAATGTAATACATAATCCCACTACAAGATTGTTCTACAATATAGATCAATGGAGTTCCATGTAGAAAAGATTTCTACTGGTATTCTAGGAATAAGGACATTAGCATCCCTTTGGCTGTTGTTGATGGTGGCATGAAACTGTGTCTCTGGCTTATTAAAACAAAACCAAAACTTCTTCTCCTTTGGAACACAGTTCTCTTAAGTGTCCTAAGAGTTCCCCTTTGGTCACTCTGTTGGTTCTACAGCTTTCTTATCACTTAATTCTTAGCCTCCATCACAGCTCTCTACATGTCAGGCCTTCCCCAAGGCCTCTGGTGTCCTGACTCCATTTGCTTTTGGCCATCCCAGACTTCATTCTGACTAAAAGGCTAAAAAGGAGTGCTGTATCTTTTTATGAAGATGTCTCCTTAAAGATAAAAAAGAAGAGTATGTAAGAGAAAAATTATTTCCTACCAGTTATGCACCAAGCACTGTGCTTGGTGATTTACATATATTATCTTAATCCTTTTAGCCAATACAAGAGTAGCATGTTATTAACCTTTAAAACATGCTATGACCTACTGGATTTCCAAGCAAGAGTGAAATGATTAGTGCTTTATAACCTAATAAAAACATTAAGATTTATGAATCAATTTATTAATCAAGAAATGTTCATATCTACTTAGCCCCTAATGACCATTTGGAAATGAAGTTACAAATATATTACATTTCAACCCCAAGGAGACATCAGTAAATATCCAAGGGCATGTGTATGATATGTTCTAGTTTGATTCTAATAATATTTTATGTGTGGAACATTTTTTGCATTTTTCTCAAACTGAGTTTGGTGGGACTAAACTTCTTAATAAAAACTCACAAGTGCACAGCCATACAACAAAATTGATGAGATACTTGTAGTTGAAATATGAATTTAGTTCCTTCTCTGTCTTTTCCATTCTTGACACATTTCACTGACATGTACTGTTTCTTAAAAGTCTTGAGGTAAAGACTGGTACCTTTGGTTGTTCCCTGTAAATGTCTTAGAGAATTCTCAGAACATGTGAAGTGGTTGTCATAGGTAACAGCAGCAAAGATATTGGAAATTCAGTATGTTGTTTCAAATTGGTACTTACGCATAGACGCAATCGATACCTGCACTGAAGTGAATGGAATGAATTCATAGTTCTCAAGCCTGGCCCCTGAGTAAATGCCCAAATTATTTCTAATGTATTGCATAATAAGTAATGTGCACCCAGCTATAAGGGCAGATTCCTCAGCGAGTCCTAAGCAGCAAGATCAAGTGTGGCATTTGTCATAAAGACTGAGAAGCATCCTGCCTTCATTTCTTATACTGGCTCCTGTCAGCAGGTAACTTAGGTAAGCTTATGGTCATATTTCTATTATTCAGAATAACTTAATATTTTTCCAGATCTGCTGAAAAAAATTATTGCAACATTTCAAAGAAAGAATTAGGTCAAGGAAGAACAGATGCTTTTATAATGTGAATACAGAACCTCTTGAGTCACTGGGGGTTGGGGGAGGGTAACAGCTGTGAGCTGTGAGAATCTGTGGGGATAGTGTGGAGGTAGAAGTTTTCAATGGCCATTTTATTTTATGAAAGCTTCAAGAAATTTTTATAGTTCAACTGGTCCTAGAGACTAGAATAGGAGTGGGCTGGGATTACAAAAAAGCTAAAAGGTTAAAAAAAAAAAAAAACCCTCCAAAGCTTTAGTCAGTCTGTGCTTTCTAAAAGCTGGTCAAAGCCAGAGATGTTTGGACATAGGACAATGATATACAGTCAGGGGTCTTTTCTTCTATTTTCATATTGTGGTCTTTGGATCGGGGGCAGGCTACTGCTGTGGTAAAATCATTTCATTAGTTCTTGAAACATCCCTTCCCTAAGTTCTCTGATTTCTTGTTGTTGTTGTTGTTGGCATTCTTAGCCTTTCTTTTCTGCATGAACCCATGATTTAGAACCACAAATAACAATGGGGAATAACACAGTGGTGAAAAATAGCCACTGAAATGACCCATTGTATCTGTGGAAGCACACATTTCAGATATTACTTTTTTCTAATAACAATTTATTAACTAGAGTTCCATTTTAATCTCATGTGGGACATCCAAGACATTTTAGAATAATGATATTTTTAAAAGACAAAGTATTAACTTGATTTGAAATATACATATATTTATTTTCTGTGTTGTCTAGGCTGTCATGGAACTCACTCTGTAGAGTAGGCTGGCCTTGAACTGGCAGAGATATGCCTGTTTCTGCCTTTTGAGTGCTGGGATTAAAGGTGTGTGCCACCACTGCCCAGTGAATTTTATATTTTTTAAAGAGCTAAAGAAGGGTACAATCAAGTTTTTCTTTAACTATTTACACTGTTTATATTACAGCAGATCTGCACATTTTCCCTACCAATTCTTTTCCACTTTGTGATGACATTAATTATCTAGAAGACTCCACCACTGACATTTCACAAACATTGGTGAACTTCTTCCATATTTAAATTGACCTATATAATTCGAGAGCACTAATAACTTGATGCATTTCCGTACCTGGGTTATGCTATACGTTGGCATATGTAAAAGTAGACAGCCCATTTTAGCATCATTTTATCCTTGAAATGTATCATGTTTCTTATCTGAGTCCATGGGTGAGTCCAGAGATTGAAATAAGAATGTCCCCAGAGTCAGCACAGCAAAAAATGTTTCCTCTGCAAAATAAGATTTTCTCATGGCTTTTTATTATAAAAAGGGAAGAGTTATGGACAAGTGTAGTATAATGGGGCTTAATGTCAGGCTTCAAGGATTTATATGCTGATGGCCATATCTAACACTATGCCAAAGCATTATTTCCTGCATGCTAATTATCTTTTAAATTAGAGTGATTGCTTTATGTGTGAGTGTTCTGACTGCATAAGTGTCTATGTACCATGTGTATGCTTGGTGCTCTTAGAGGTCAGACATAGTGTCATTTCTCCTGGAACTGGAGTTATGTATTGTTGTGAACAAGCATGTGGTTACTGGGAACTGAACCCAGGTTTTCTGGAAAAGCAACAAATGCTCATAAGCACTGAGGCATCTCTCTAGCCCATGTTAAATATTTCTAAAAATGTTTTACATTTATCTATTTCTGTCTGTGGGGTGGGGCATGGTATGTATATGGAGGTCAGATACTCAGGGAATTTGTTTTCTTTTCCACCATGTGGGTTCTGATGGTTGAACACAGGTGATTACGCTTGCCTGGTGAGCCATCTTGCACCTGATGTGTTTGGTATTTTACGCTGAAAGGATTTACAAAGCTGCAGATTTAGGAAGAACTGTAAAATTTCCAAGGACTGGATCCTAAGTTCTTCATGTGGGCTGTGGCCTCCTTATGCAAAGGAGGCAAACATTCACAGCTCTGAGGATGAGAGTATGCTAAGGGGAATCACGTCACCCAGGACCTGCTGATTTTTTTTTTTTCCATTTGACCTCTTTGACTCACATACATTGTCCTGTGAAGCTTTTTCACAGCCTTTCACACTGTCAAACCAACCGAGGAAACAATCAGGTGTAGAATTTGTTCAAGTTTGCATTTTACACCAAGTTACCCATCACATAAAGCTTCTGTTTTCTTCTTGTTGATCTTCATGATATATGAGATCCAGTCAAAGAATTAAGCAGGGCAGAAGGAGGTGTCTCTCATTTAATCTTAATTTACCAAGTGTGACTTCAAACAAATTGCTCATTTTCTTCAATGCATTGAACATGAAACATCCCCCATAGAATCTTGTCTTTGAACTCCTGCTGCCCAGCTAATGGAGTGCTGTTTTGAAGTGTTGGGGAACCATTAGGATATGGACTTTTGGAAAAGGAAGTGAAGCTTTGGGGGGATAGGGCTTGATATTTGGTAGTCCCATCCCACTTCCTGCCCACCCTTTGCTGATAATGAACATAATGGTGATCAATCTTATCCATTTTGGGATCCTGCTGCCCTGCCTTCCCCTCCAGAGTAAACTGTAAACCCTAATACAGGCCTCCTCTCAAAAGTACTTTGTTAGGAATTTTGACACAACAATGAGAAAAGTCACTAATAGAGTCCTTAAGACAGTGGCTAACAGCAAGCTTTTACTAGATACTAGTAATTACATCTGATTCTTAAAAGAATTGGGTACACTCAGAAGTATAATTTAAAGAAAAACAAGATCACTTCCCAAGCCTCATTCTAACTAAAATATTCATTAGTTTTCAACCAAGCATAGATTTCATTCATCACTTGCCAGAAAGTCTTCTTCAAATGGGTCTGATAATGTGGAAGTCTGATCTGTGGTGTTTTTCCATAGAAGGTAAACTATCTCCCTGATCTCAGATCAGCCCACCAGGGAAGAAGCTTACAGTGTGCTCCATTTCATCCAAACCTGAGATAAATTGGATGGCAGCCTAAGCCTCAGTTCCCCAGCCTGTGAGGGTTTTCTTTGCACTTTCTTTTACAGGTAGCACCAACAACAAAAGTTCCCAAAGCAATGAGATTCTGCATCTTTTAATGAAAGATAAAACAACAATATAAACATACACAAATTTACAGAGAAGAGGTCAACTGTGATACATTTGGAGTAAAAGGTGTTTTGTCATTTAAATATGGTATAAAAATAAACACAGGAAACATGAACAGACAATCTCCAGAGAACAGACAAAAATGGGCACTTGTTCCAGACTGCAGATACAAGGGTGAAATGACACCTTCTGTGCTAATTTATTATTTGATAAATGTGAAGCCATATGTTTACTTATTGATATATACTTTTTTTCTTGTACAATTCTTCCAGTTTGTGACTGAATTTTCAGTGAACTGTGTATCTAGCGGAAGCTTTAAGAAAAAGAGAGGAAGGGGAGAAATAAAGTGTTACTTCACTTGAACTGGTTAAAAAGGGAAAGACACAGATCCAGCTTGATCAGAGGGGGAAGGGAAGCAGACGACAGGTGGAGATGGAGGCTACGGGATGGCAAAGAGTCCCTTGGTGGTGGTGATGCCTTAATGTGCACACAGAAAAGAACAATTCGGGTCCATCATTCATGCAACATCTTGGTCTACCATCCTCGGCTCCAGGTAACAGCAATGGGCTACAAGGTATGGGTGATGGCTCCAGTCAGCTTTCATGTCACAAAGATGATCCTTTTAGTAAGACTGAACAAGGCTTGTTAACCTCTTGGATGTGAGAGATTTCCCCTGAGAAAAAAATATCAAATGGAGAAAAAAAATAATTCATGATCACTGAAAATCTGCACCATAGTTGAACTGAGTTACTATAACAGAACTTTGTGTGTGAGGGTCAAAACTGGACCCTTAGCTTTCAGTATGTGGTCCTGGGAATCAAACACCAGACCTCACACACTCTAATAGTCACGTGCTGTAGCACTGAGCTCTGCCCTCCTAGGACCCCAAAGTGAACCCATTAAGTTCACCTGAATATCAACATTATGATGAACCCTCTGTCCTCCCTCACCCCCCACCACAAACACATCAAACAAATGACTCTCTCTTCTCAACGCCCCCCCAGTCCTCCCTCTGACTGCAAACAGACTGATGGGTTCACAGCACACATTAGCAAATCATAAACATGTTCATAAACATTCCACAGAGGCTGAGCTATGAGGCAACGCCTAGGTTCTCAATCCAAAATATACATCCTAACAAGAATCTGAGGCAGGTATTCTGCAGGACAACAATGTGAATGCATTCTGTCCAGTAATCTCTATGTTTACAGATATCAAGATGTGTTAGGGTGGTATTGAACTTCATAACATGCACTTCCAAAAATGTGATTGGTAGAAATTCACACTCAAGTCTACCCCCTCCCATGTATAGTTAATGGAGAAAAAGAAGCCAATCATGAGTCTTGAAATAAAAGTCTAATCATTCTTCTTTCAAACTGTCAACACCTTTTGCCACTTCTCATTTGTTTTTTATCAAAACAGGAATATATATGTACATATATGTTCTATGTATTTTAATTTCACATAATTTGCTCATATACTATTACAGAAAGTACATGGAATTTTTTCTTTGTTCCATTCTTTATGAACTCTTAACTACCAAGTTGTTTCTAATAATTGCCAGATATTCTAGAGCTATAAGGGAGTTGATTTTTTAAATGAGAATACAGGTTATTGGCTGGTTGGTTGTTTCATTTTCTAGGTTTTAATATACAAGTGATTGGCCTGCTTATTTAATTATTTTTTTCCTTTGGAAGGGATAAAGTAGGGACTTTGGGGGAAACTACAGTATTTGGGAGATGACTTGTGTCACAGATGTATCCTTGACTTGTGCCTAATGTAGCTGAGTTTGATTAAGGGTTGTAAGAGGAAGCATCACTCATGGCTGCTGTCTCAAGCTGTTGCTAAAGTGAGACCATATAGACTGAGTGCTTATAAACCAGAGAAATGTATTTCCTGTGTTGCTGAGAGCCCGAATGTGGTGTGGTATTTTTATAGTTATTGTTGTTTGTTTCTGGAGAGGACTTTCTTCTGGCTCATAAATGGTACATTCTTTAGTCCTCTTATGGGAAAAGAGGTTAAGAAGCTTCTGGAAGCCTCTTTCATAAAGCCCTTAACCCATTTATCAAACCTCCTTCTTTAAGTTCTACTCATGTCCCCCAAGTCAGAATTGCCAGTTAAATATCCTTGCGATTAGAGAATCTAATGTGTGGCATTTTTCTTGGCCAGAGAGCACAAAAATTCAGCTCAAACCTGCCACATTTTAGGCAAAGAATGATATGCCTAAAAAATTACTAATAACTCATGATTATGAGTAAAGATTCATAATTGATATGCTTTCTTTATACCTTGTATGGTCTTTGGCTGACAACATGGCAGTTAGGAGAAGCAAGATATTTTCTTGGATTTGGAAAAGGGTTCCCAGCTTAGTATTTAGTGGCTGGCAATAGCAGCTTCTCGTGTTTAAGGAAAACATGTCATATCAGGCTATGCTTAGCTCCTTCCCTCCAAAGAAAATAACAAGAAGCCATTTGTAATCAGCACACACTTCCTGCCCATGACAGTTTTACAGAACACATCCAAATGAGATTCTGGACCTCCATGTGAGGACACAAGAAGAGACTGCCATTTGTGAACTAGGAAATGGATTCCCACAAGCCATGGAATTCACTGACATCTCCATCCTGGAATTTCAGCCTCTAGTAATATGAGCAATGTCTGTATTGCCTTAGGATATTTTGTTAGAGCAGCCCGAAGGCACAGAGAAATCTTGTACCTGTTTTTCTCATCCATAAATGAAGACAATAATAGCATATTCTTTCAAATATTGCTTGAAACGCTGATACAGGCTAATGTTGTTCTTAGGACATCCTCAGAGTCACTTTATTTTGGCTATAACCTTATTCTTGTAAATGCTGCTAATACTATGTCTTAAGTAAAGAAATATGATATCTTATGAAACCTATATTTATAGTTACTATTCTGATATTGTGAAAAGCAAAAAAAAAATAAAAAATCACCAAGGAACTACAAACTAAGATTGTACTTCTTATCCATTTAAAACATAGGCAATAAGGTATTTAACTGCTGTTAGAATTAAAAAGTACTTTTCTGTGCTTAAAATGATAACTCTTTTCCGCATTTGCTACTGTAGTGTGTATTATTAACATAAATGCATCCATGTGCATACCTATTTATTTTGAATAAATTTATCTTGAAATTTATTTATCTGAAATAAATTATCTTGAAAGGGGGCTTACTCTTTCTAGTGTATGTTGTGGGACAGAAAGAGATCAGAATGCTAGGCTAATATAGAACTATTTTTTTTAATTAGAGATAAACATGATTTGGATCAATTTTAAAAAAGAATAATAAAATAGCTGTATTGGGATAAGAGGTCATTTAAAACTCAGACATGGTACATTTTATTTAGACAGAAACCCTTGTCACTTTTTATTCATAAATTTAGTTTAAAGGGAACATGGTTTTATTTCTGTATTTTTTAAATTTGTTTTTAAATTCCTGAAAATCATTAAGACTGCTAACATCTGGTGTATTATAAACTTCACTAAAAGTAAGGTTTGGTCAATCTGACTAGATCCGTCCTAGGCAATGACTTAAAAACACTCTTCCATGGAAGCCCACAGTGAAATAGTGTCACAGTCAAGCTGGGGATTGAGGTAACAAAGAAGCAGTGATCAGAAATGAGAAGGTGTGTGGCTATGCCCATGTATAATACCGACTCATCAACTATGCAATGAGAGTATTGACTCTGTGTATCATGATGATTAAAAAGGGACATTGGTAATGAAAAGGTCTTAGGAGCCTGGGGTGACAGCAAGCAACATGTATGTCTGGTGGCTCCCCTAGCTTTAAAGATCTAGACCTTGTGTACAGCCTACCTTGTTTCCTTGTGGAAAAGACACAGTCCTGACTTTGGTGCCCATAGAGAGTGCTCACCCTATTAGAAAGTAGTAAAGGTCTAAATCACTGTTCCGTCCTCCTAGGGATGTACAAATTCATCTCTTAAATTGCATGTGAACTGTTTGCAATAGCCATTTTGAGTCAGTACCCTAAAAGTCATGTAGAATCAGCACTCAACCATTATTTTTGGATAATTACATTGTGGTACTGGAGAGACTTTCATAGCTAAATTCTAAACTCTTAACTCTAGCAATCAAAAGGGCTAAAGAAAACCTCACCAGTAGGATTCATCTACAAGTTTGATTGCTTACAATAATTTAATAATTTCATATGAAGAGAAACTGTCTTAACATTGAGACTACATGAACATCAAATGATGTTGACCCATCCTGCCAGTCTCAGAGAGATTGTAGCAGAAACATATCTACAGGAAAGAGAAACAGATACTTAGATTAAAAACTCCAAACTCAAGATACTGTATGCCTTTGGACTATGTAGCTAATGGGCATTATGCCACAGAAATAAGCATGTGATCAGCTTCTGAACAAATTAATCCTGGCCAAGGGTGAAGACAGCATCATTTTAACCTGTGATACAAAGAGTCATAGGAGCAGAGTTCCTGTGTCTCACTACAAAATCTCACCTTCATCAGACCTTTCTCTTCCTGTATGATTCCAAGGGCTTTTGCTGTTATTAGAAAAAAAAGAACCAACAAGCCCCCCAAACTACAATTTCTAAGGTGTTTATTTTATAGTCTAGGTACTAAACTCTGAGCCACACACATAAGTTAGCACTCTACCACAGAGATGTAGCCTCAGCCCTCTTACTTATATTTTATTTTTAGATATAGTCTTGCCAAGTTGCCCAGGATGGCCTTGACCTCATTCTATAGTCCAGGATTATTCTTGAATTTATAATTATCCTGCCTCAGATTCCAAGTTGCTGAGATTAGAGGCATATTTCCTCACAGTTACAAATTTTAATTTTTTTAAAAAACCTCATTCTTGGTCTTAGAGCAGAGAGATTAGACACTGAATACAGAGTGTGAGAATGAACAGGAAGGCTAGGCTCTTAGCCACAGCATGGAATTTGAGATAATGGAAACTCAGAAACAGGTTCCCACTTTTCTTTTCTGCATAGCTTGACCCATAAGCAAGCAAAAGAAGCTACAGTTTCCTGAGTAGTCAGCTCCATGAATTTATGATCATCACAGAAGTACATAGCCCAGCAAGCAGACCGAAGAGCCATCTTCAGTTATAGGGGTTGGTCACTGACCTTAGCCAATGAACTTAACCATTGATCTTAATCACCAACTTTAATATGAAAAGCACAAGATTATTTCTACATTCACTTTTCTATTGACCTTAGCCTCATAGCTCTTGATACTTCATTATACTTCCTACTTGCTGGTGTCCCATAAATACCCACATTGCTACTACACATTTCTATAGACTTACAAGCACATTCTAGAATAATGTGCCAGTGATTACATGCCCACTGACTTATGTAGTCTGACAAATGTCTAGTTTCTAGGCATGAAATCAACACAGCTGACTATGTGAGTATACTTATATAAGAAGAACTAAAGACATCTCTTTAACTCTTATGCTGAAAACAGTTCTTGTTTCCCTATTTGCTTAGACTTCAAAATAATTCATTATCTGGCTTCTCTATCCCTCTAGCCTGTCTACTGCCACTCCATCCATGGTTCTTCAGCTGGCTTGGCTCCTGCTATTTTCTCAGTCAGGACCCTCTCACTCTGCATATTATTGTGCCCTTTATTAAGCCTTCAATGGTAAGTGCTCTACCCACATCTCTGGCCCCTTGATTTTAACATTCCTCTCCCTCAGCTCTGCATTCTTGAACTTATGTGCCTCTGAGTACTATTTTGTATGTCACTCACCCTGATAAAGTTATTGATAGCTGTTAAACAACATCAGGCTTATAGATGTCCCCAAATAAATTCATAGTTCCTTCCATGAGCTGAACTCCCTCAGTGGAAACATCAGGTCAAGAATAAATTTTACAAATGGAGATGAGAAAGATTTCAGTGTCTTGGGGATAACTTTTAATTCAAGGCAGAAGAGGCTTGATATGGTAAGGGTAAAGGAGCAGAGGTTGAGTGACAACTGGACTCTGATCTCATCCTATGGCATAACCAATTCACTGACAGAACTTGGTCTTTTCAACTTAGAAAATGGTTAAGAAGAAATTGAATCCATACTGCCCATCCTGAAAGTTCTTCCCTGATTTGATAAAAACTAAGTAAAGTTTCAAAGGAATTTATTAAAGTATGTTAGGTAATTCTAGTAAAACCACGAATGGCTACAATTTCATATAATGTTAGGCATATAGCATTGAAGAAAAGAAGGAAGAGAATTGTATCCTTTGAATATTAACTTTCTTAACTAAGAGGATATAGCTGTGAACAATCACACAATTAATCACTGACAACTAGATTTCTATATGGGTTAAGAAAGATCATGAGCTAAATAATCTCATCTCCTTACTTAAAAGTTACAAAGCAGAAAACCATTAGATAGAAGTACAGATGAATGAAAGGGAGAAACAATATAACTTGAAGTATAATTATCTGTAAACTAATATACCTTTCAACTGTTTAAAATTAAAAATCACATTTTTAGAGTTTTAAAATAATCAAGATGAATCATATAACATAGATGCTGACTTTTGTAGCAGGTACATTTAAAAAATTTATGTTAATCAATCTCCCCATTACACGTTTGTTTTTTATAAAATAAGTTTTCCAACTAATAGGTGACAAAATCAATTTAGGTAGGTGTAGCTATATTTATGGAAAATTTAAATATCATAGAATTGTTAGGAACTATCACAAGGGATTACACCCAATAGAGGAATTTACTTCTTGTGAAATGTTTTAATTTATAAAATGTAAACATACACAAGGATAGTGCACATGGATGTATGTTTATATATAATGCACACATATGTAAAATGTGTTAATCAAATGTGTCAGATGTGGGTGGTATTAAAAAACACAAAAGCCACTGTTCTGCATCTAATTTTTAATGTGTACAATAGGCCAGTAGATGGGTTCTGATGGATTGAGAAAGTCTCAGTTTTTGGACATTCAAGTTTCTGTATTTAGCAATAATATGATGGAAGAAATGTTCTTGTGTATGTCAGGACATCTGAGTTTTATTTGGATTAATTTACTTTAAATTGAATTAATTAATTATTAATTTGAAGTGCAAGAATTTGGAAGCTTTTAGAATATTTTTTTATCAGGTTCTATCCCCCAAAATGGTAACAGTTTATACTCATAGGAACAGTGTGTAGGAGATTGTGTAGGCTCATCTCTTTCCTTCCTCCCTTCTGTTCTCTTTACCCTCCTCTTCTCCCTCTCCCCTACCACTCCATGTTTTTCTAGTCCATACCTAGAGGCACAATGTACAAACATTCTACACTCACAATCTTCATTCATTTTATTTGGAGACAGGATTACTAAGTGATCCATACTGGCCTTGAATTTATAATCCTCCTGCATTAATCTCCTGCATAGCTAGGGCTAACCAATGTGTGTACCAATACACCCAGCATTGATTTTCACATCCCCTGTCTATCACAACATATTATTTAGAAATAAAGGTAGTCCCTTTGCAGCAATATGCTACTTTGTTTTCTAGTTTGTACTTGTCTATTAACAACACTAGGCTCTTGGTTTTCTCAAGTATTTACTGACTATTAGCATTTATCATTAAAACTGCTCAAGTCCTTTGCTAAGTCTCCTAACGGCAGATTTCTCTTCTGGTTATTGTTTACCAAGAACTTCCTGTACATCAACTCTGTTAGCTGTGTATCTGTCTGGACATGCGTATTGAATGGGTTTACATGTTAGAAAGGGTTTACCCGATTTGAGGACAGTAGTTTTCCTTAAACAAAGGCTCTTGGGCTAAGTACGGCGTGGAGCAGCCTTTCATGACATCTCTGTGGATGAGACAGAGAAAGATGCAGTTCATAACTAGGCAACGAACCACCTGCAGGGTGCGCTGTTCACTAGCGTTGCTGTCTTCCCAGTACTTTAGGGCACTTCCTTTGTTAGTCGGAATGAACCATTAACAGAATGCAGAGAGAATGCATGCATGGTGCAACCTTGATCATTGCCTCCAAAAGACTAACCAAGAGATACTCTAAACAGGTGCAGAGACAGCACAAAGATTAACCAAGAGATAATCTAAACAGGAGAAAAGACAGCACATACAGAGATGAACTATGCAATTTAATAACGGGGCAAAACAGGAAGAAAGTAACAATTCAAGTTACATTAAAATGAATAAGCAACAAACAAAATGTCTAGAAGCAAAAGACAAGAGTGGAAGACATAGATAGCTACAGCTCATAAGGAAAAACAATATTGCAAAATGTTATTAAAGCACCAAATGATTCTACTCTGTTATGGATGGAGGTTAGGGCCAGAAAGCTAATGAAGTTTTCCAGTTAGATTGTTAAATGTCATCAGGAGACAAATCCAGAAAGGTGGTGTACCCTGTTGAGTCACATAATCAGTGTTGTGTTTGGCTGTGATCTAGGAGAGCTTTTGACAGACTGGAGCAAGCATGGGTGAGTAGTGAAGGTAGTGAGAAAATAAAACATGAGGGTTTTTTTGTTTTGTTTTGTTTTTTAAAGCAGAAGAGCCCTTCTCCTGAGGCAAGATCCACTCAGATTTAATTTGATGACCACTTTTAAGGTAGCTTTACCCCATTAGGTCTTTTCAAGTGTTCTGCTCAGTTTTAGCAGAAATAGCATTTTCATATTCACATTTCATAGCCAGATAATGTATGTGTTAATAAACTATATATAAATGCAAGGGTTCCATATTAGTCATAAAAAGAACCAGAAATGACTCGATGCTGTACAATTTCAATGGAGGCTGTGGAATTGAGCTCACATAACTGGGGAATAGACTATAAACTGTGACATTGGCTTTGTGCTTAGCACTGATCAGTGAAGAGAATGTAGGGTACTGTCTTGTGCAAGGCAGAGGCTCACAGAGCATGGGCAGCATGATCATCACAAGTATCAGTTAAAGAGGTTTGGATGGGGTGGGCTGGAGAGATGGCTCAGAGGTTAAGAGCACTGACTGTTCTGCCAAAGGTCCTGAGTTCGATTCCCAGCAACCATATGGTGGCTCACAACCATCTATAATGACATCTAGTACTCTCTTCTGTATACTGTATACACAATAAATAAATAAATCTTTTAAAAAAAAAAGAGGTTTGGATGGGGAGAGTGGTTTTTCCATCAAGCCCTGCTATACTAATTCTCGCAGGAGTTCTGATGTAGCTAAAGTGAGAAATAGTGATATTTGATAAAAAAGAGCTTGAGGGTGAACACTGCTAAGGTGTCAATCCTTACACTGTACCATCCAGGATGCTTGTAACCATGTTAGGAGAGAGAGAGACAGACGGAGACACACAGAGAATGACTCTAATTCAGTGTACAGAGAATGAGTTCACAGAATCTGCATTTTGGGCTAGTGTTAATTTGAGGATGTGCAAAGTTGAATCCCACTAGGGACATAGCACTAGAATTGTGACCAAGGGAAACAGCAAGAAAACTTGAGACATGCAGCATGACATCTGGTGGGTCTCTGTGGTCACCTAGACAAGCAGCTTGTTTTGCTCTGTTCTTTATAAGAAGCAAACATAGAGGTGATACTGGAAGGCCATAGAAGAGAAGATGCTCCTGGAGACAAGGTGGGAATCTCTTAAAGATGGATTTGATGCCTCTGCTGCTTAAATGTACCATGCTTCTGGAAGTCAAGGGCCAGCAAACACATGGGCCATGGAATAAGACCCTAGAGACTACCCTGGACTAGCAGATTCTGCTGAATTCCATTGCAATTCTGAGATGGCCACAATGCCATACTTTTCAGTATCTTTTCAAAATACCTGTAGACTTATAATTTAAAACTAGAAAAAAGGAAGATTTCTCAATGAAATCTTTGTTTGTTTCTGGTATTAGTAATATGTTCTTATTAGACAATAGTATGTATATTTAAGAGAACACACTTACTCATGGGTAGTTAGTAACTGACCAGTGTCTATTGTGTATTTGTGTGTGTGTGCTGTTCATAAACTAGATAAAACTAAAAAAGAACTTTAATGCTGAATCATCAGTATGATTTGGAGAAAAAAAAAATGACAAGTGAACTTTTTTCCCTCCTTTTAGAAATGATGTAACAGTTGATGGATTATGCTTTAAAGGTACAATCATTGCCACAGGCTGTTTTATTCTCACCTGTTGAAGTCATCATAGGAATAATGAATGAATGTGGGATTATCTAATATTGTTCATGTCCCTTAAACCCTGGTTATCAGCAAACAAGAATGGTGAAACATTAAAGATGGGAGGCTGTCTGCATGCACTCAGTTGACCGGCCCAGATCCAGGCTGCTTGTGTGGTCTCCCACAGTGGGGTGGCTACAGATGCACTCAATACTTCTAAGTGCCCAAAGGCTTGCAAGTTCTACAAAAAGTCTCTTGTCTTGCTATTATTATAAATGTTCTCCAAGAAGGAGAATAAATGAAAGAAGAGTTAAAAATTATCCCCACAGCATTCCATCAACATCAAAGTGCTTTTCCCTTTTCCGAAAAATGTTTCATGGGAAGTGTCAAGGAATATGTATGACCCCATATGCAGTTTTAGAATGGATAAAAGAATATGAGAAATAGGTGACTTGGCTAAAAGATAGAACTTTCAAGTAAGCAGTCACATGGGGGACATAATTGAAACATGATTCTCCTACAGGGGCAATTAAATTTGATGTCACAAGAAGCCTTATCTTTATCTACTTCAGTTCTATTCACACTTTTCCCCACCTACATGAAATACATTTAGGAGAGAATATGCACACCCATTGTCCTGAGAAGACTGATGAGATTTTGTTTACTTAATCTTGTTGTATGCCAACTGGCACAATGAGATCATTTAGACTGAGGCTGAGCTCACTTTCTGCAAAGTATGTTCTCAGGTGCAGTGATGCTAAGTAGCTATATACACCCAAACATTCCCAAGTCTTTCTGCTTCATTCTGTGATAGTTTAGTGCCTGGATATAAGATGATATGAAACTTGAGACATACCAGAGTCAACAATTTAAGCTCAAACATCTTCAAATAAAAAAGTGATAATGAAAAATAATATTGGCTGCTTCATCACAATTATGCATCCTAAATGAGACAGTTCAAAATTTAATCTTATTTTCCAGTAAATGTGGCTTTAAATCGTTTCAGTAAACATGGTGGTGTTCCAAATTTTCCTCTCTCCTTTCCATCATTAATGTGAGCAGCCACGTTCTAGTCATAGTCACCTAATGAAGGTGTTAGAACCGCAGCAGCTGTTACAATGGCATCATGAAACTTGCAGACAAATGGATGGAACCAGAAAATATCATCCTGAGTAAGGTAACTCAGACCAGAAAGACAAACAAGGCATGTATCCACTCATAAATGGATATTAGATGTAAAGCAAAGGATAACTGGATTACAACCCACAGCTCCAGAGAAGCTAGCTAACAAGTAAGACCCTGAGAGAGATGTATGGATTGCCCTGGGAAGGAGAGATAGATGAGATCTTCTAAGTAAACTGGGGTGGGGGAGGGCAAAAGAGAGAAAAGGATGGGGATGAGAACATAAGGGTACAGGGCAGCTGAGCTGGGGGAGGGACAAGGTAGGAGAGCACTGACAGAGATATGTCGATAGAGGAAGACATTATGGGGTTAGGGAGAAACCTGGTGCTAGAGAAGTTTCCGGGAATACACAAGGATGACCCCAGCCTAGACTACTAGTAATAGTGGAGATATTCCAGTAATCAGATTGGTGACTACCCTAACTGTCATCATAGAGCCTTCATCCAGTAACTGATGGAAGCAGATGCAGAGATTCACAGCCAAGCACCAGGCTGAGGTCCTGGAGTCCAGTCAAGGAGAGGGAGGAGGGATTATATGAGCAAGTGGAGGCGAGATCATGAGGGTGGAATTTACAGAGACAACTGAACTAAGCTAGTGGGAACTCACGAACTTTAGACCTACAGCTGTGGAGCCTGCATGGGGCTGGGTGAGGCTCTGTGCATATGGAAGACAGCTATGTAGCTCAGTCTATTCAAAAGGCCCCAGACAGTGGGATCAGGATCTATTCCTGGTGCATGATCAGGCTTTTTGTAGCCCATTACTTATGGAGGAACACTTTAGACAGCCTTGATGCAGGGGAGACCTTCCTCAACTGAATGTATTAGGTTTTCCTGACTCACTATGGGGGGCCTTACCTTTTTTTTTTTTTTTTTTTGTAGGAGGGAATGGGAGGGGGGAAGGCTGGGGAGGAGTTAGTGGAGGGATGAGAGCAGGGTCCGGTTGGTATGTAAAATGAATATAAAATTTTCTTTAAAAAACTTAAGACTGTTCAAAAAACAAAAATAAAAAACCAATAAAGAGTGGTCAGTAGCTGCTGATGCTTTAAAAGGATCTCCAGCCCTGAAGCATTTCTGAGCTTTTCCATTGCCACCATCTGTAACCCATGAGGTGTGCATGCATCACCTGGGCAAGTCCAGGACACAGCCTTCTCCCTGTGCTCTGCTCCTCATACTGGAAGCCTCCACACCAGTC
Organism: Sigmodon hispidus; assembly: GCA_004025045.1. Classification (NCBI taxonomy): domain Eukaryota; kingdom Metazoa; phylum Chordata; class Mammalia; order Rodentia; family Cricetidae; genus Sigmodon; species Sigmodon hispidus. The sequence goes on from PVIH01007376.1 coordinate 28,226, forward strand.
CTGGCCCAAGCCTGATGAGTTCTCAAGCCTCTTTTTAGTTTTGATTTTGCAGGCCTCTTCCCCAGGCTCTAATCCTTTTTTCCTATGTTTTCTTTAGACTCCTGGGAAACCCATGCTGACTCATGTTGAGGAAGCCAGGGGGAGCCTCATTCTGGTCACTGGACAATCAGCTTCCATTGGAAAAGAGAATCTATTTAGATATGCATGCTAGCAGCATCCCAAGATAGTAATCTGAGTCACCTCTGTCTTCTTACAAATTATACTTTTTCTCAGAATAGACATTGTGTCTTATTAACAATGTAATCCTCAGTCAAAGACCAAAGTATCTACCCCACATATGTTGAGTCCACATAGGGACTCAACAACTACTCTTTATTAGAGAAAAGAACCCAGTTGTGGCTGAATGCATGCTACCACTGACTAGATATTTATCTCAAGCCTCTCTGATGGTCTTCCTTGAGGCCTCTCAAACAGCAGCACAAAAAGAGGGCTTCACACTAAGTAGAACTTAGAAAATTCTGGTAGAGATTCTGCCTCTGGTACCTGTAGTGCTCAGCAGTCACATCTATGTTCCCTTGGAGTCCCTGATGATGCAGTGGGTACTGTGTAGCAAAACATTCACCATACCTATTTCATAGCTTGTACAAAGTTGGGTGACAATTTCTGAGCTAATGATGATGTCAGGGGAGAATAAAGTTACCACTTCCCAACTAAATTAGGCTACATGGTCCAGAAGCATTTCACCAATGTATATATATCATGCTATGGGAAAACTGAAATTATTTTCTCAGGCAAGTTATTACCACAACGTTACACTAAAGCAAGATGGATAGCCATATCTGCCAGCAAAATGATGAAAGAAACAGGGTTAAGATCCATAAAGGAAGAAAAAGGAGACAATAGTTCATTCTTGACATGTTTGCTTTCTATTTGCTGGAGAGATCCAATGACCAGTTAGTCCATAAGTGTTTTTCACCCAAGATGTCATAGGGATTTCTAACACAGTTCTCCCCCTACCCCCACCACACACACACACACACACACACACACACACACACACACACACACACACATTAATGCACCTGCAATCCTTAGCAATAAAAGCCATGGCACTTTAGCAGGGAAAAAAGTGCACAAAGCCTTCTTTAATGTGAATTCACAGGGGCATAGACAAGAAACAAAGCTTTCTCTTGCGCTTTCTAGTCTGTTTGCATGTTGTGATGGGTGTTCGTTCCTATGAATCAGTCTGCTTCATTAAGGTGTATGTTGATGTTTATTAGAGATGTGACAGGCTTCATAGATGTAGCTAGAACTTCCCTGCTAGAGTCACAATCTATAAAATAAGCTCTCTGAATGCTTGCTGTTTTGCCCCTGCTTCTTTGTGGCAGAATATGATACCAGGACAAGGGAGAACAAGGATAAATAGGCTAAATGCTACTTGAAGACGTTTTTGTGGTGCTCAGTGTGGCACCCACACCCTCACATATGCCAAGCAAAAGCCCTGCTACAAAGCCACATCCAAGTCCAACCAGCTATTTTTTTTTTTTTTTAAAGCACAGAGGAATAGCACAGAACCTACCACACCACAGAGACTCAATACCTGCTGATGTTGATAAATGGCCTAAAGACTAGTATAACAGTCCATATAGCAACAGTATGAGTGTAACAACAGAAGTGGATGCTAGATTTTCAGGTCAGTTTTCTTGTCTAGTACTTGTAATGGTTAAGACTACACATTTCTTTAGGACTAGGTACTTCAGAGGACTTCCTGCATCTCAGCCACCCTATGGTGATAGGAAGCCCAATCAGCCAAGTCTCAGCTAGGAGTGCTCTGGATCTATCCTAAACAGAAGGCAGCCAGAGATGGACAAGGAAGGAGACTGGACACAGAGCTCACAATACCACTCAAGGCCTGACTTCCAAGCATAACTGTACGAAGCTCCCCAAATGTTTACAGTAGCAGTGAGGAGACGGCACAGTATTTTTTAAAACATTGTTCAATAAAATTCATAAATCATGAGATCAAGAACAAGATAGAGATAGTGAGAACGTTTCTTTATATAGTTATATTACAATTAAACAATGAATTCAACTTTTAAATGAATATACTAAGAGAAGAAACTCTATATCTAACTTAAAGAAAATTTATCATCTTTTGATCTTTAATAGCCATGGGCAATTAAGGGAAGATCTAATTCAGGGTATTGAGAGATATAGTTGCAAAGCTAGGATCCGGCACTTAGGATGATTTCTAAAACCCATAGGATAAGACACAGAACTAGACTTCATGTTGGACTATACATAAGTATGTCAACTTCTAAGGCTAGAGAACATTTTGCCACTAACACAGATCCTGCATAAAACTAGATAAAGAATTTCACTGCAACTGAGTGTGGTGGTAAACCACTGAACCGTGGAGAATTGCAAGATGGTAGAGAGGTCAGGGGTAATCATGAGCTATGAAGGGAAACCCTATCTCAAAGTTGACAAAGAAAACAAACCCACTATCTCTAGTTTTAAAAAAAGAACATTCAAGAGTAATTATGTTTTGAATCTTTCTCATTGTTAATGCTTTGTGTTTTATCATGTCAATATTTAGACTACTAACTTACATTGTTAATGAAGATTTGATTCAGGAAAAGCAACTCCTGTCCCAGTCAAGCTAGCCTCCTAGGAAGATTGTCTCCTACGGTAGGAACTAGGGTGGTTATCTCAGTGGTATAGTATCAACCAGTATGTGTGAGGCCCAGGGTTCTTTTTTAAACACCAGAATTACAAAATAAAAACCAGTTCTGGCATAGAGTCCTCATCACTGCTCCAGACAATGCATTACAGGTTCCAGAAGCTTACCGCTTCAACTTAGCAAAAGTAGGCCAGAGCAGAGAGCATGGTGTGGTTCAGAAGACCTTTAGAGCTTTTCTACTGATTCTTTGAAGGGATCTAAAGATAACTAACCGTCTTCACTGGAACAGAACAAAACTATTCTCTAAAACAAGGTTAGCTTATTGAATTCCTGGGAACTCGTCACTAACATCCCTAGTACGTATTTTTACAGTTCCTGCACTTCTAACTCAAAGCCAAGCTGATTCAATTTCCTCTTCCCACAAGTGAAGGAGAGATGAGTCATTGGCCCTTGACTTCTGAGCCTTGACAGATGGCACTGCTGATCAATGCTCATACACTCTTTTTACCTTATGTCCTATCTGTTCTTCTGTGAGGCTCCTGTGATAAACAGGCATTATGGCAGTTAAACAGTGATGTGCTTGATGGTGAAGGAGGAAAGAAACAATTTTCATGCTCAGTAAAACACAGAATCCACAGGAGAGGAGAATAAAGCCAACTTGGTATGAATGACATTGGAGGGCATGAAAGGAAACAGTGACCTTTGAAAGATGGACCCTAAGGGATTTCCCTAATGGTAAGAAAAAGAGAAACAAAAGAGCATGTCACAGGTAATTAGGTTGTTTCTCTCCCCTTGAGAAAAGCCAGTGTGACAGGGTTCACAAATGTGAGTTATACCCATATCACCTGTTTTGGACTTAGTGGAAAGAGCAAAGGTGGTCTGTAGGAAGTAATAGGTTTCAAGTAAGCAAATTCTGTTTCCAGTCCTGACTATAATACTCAGCAATGAGTGATACTGAGGAAGAGGCCTCATTGAGAAAGCAAGGTAACACTTGCCCCAAAGCACACTGGGATTGTTGAGTATACAGACAACAAACAAACAAATGATGGGGAAGAGATGTCCTGGGAACACTAAGCTATTACTCAACTCTGCTGTAGGATGGTCCTCTAAGGTGTTTGACTGGGGAGGGGTGATTGGTGGGTCAGGTAACTAATGAATATTCCCTTGGCTTTGAGAAATACTGGCTACAAAAATACAGAAACAATTAATTGCAATTCTGTTCTTATTACTTGGGTTACAAATGTGCTGTATGGAAACACATAAGCTGAACTCTCTAAAATCAGCAGTGACCTGCAGTAGATCTGAGCTGGAGAGGAGGCTGTGGTGTGACTGGGTAGCAAATGGGAAAGAAGACTTTGGTCACAGCTATCTCCATTCACTGTGTGATTATAAGAAAATTATATTCTTTGAAGAAGTACGTTTAAATTATTTTTTCACCTTTAAAATGGGTGAATGAATATGTAGTATAATTCCCATCTATTAGGGTCAAGTTAATTTATATAACAGAGCCTGTCGTGTGGCAAGAGATCAGTAATGGGTGTTGTCACCTCATTTTCCCCAGTTTCACAGTGAGACCTGTTGATGTGTGTTTTCTGTTCCATTCTGCCTTGCATACTGTCTTTTTTGTAGCCTCCTTGTTTTCCCAGGGCCACCTGTACCTAGGGCTCCATTGAAATGCTTATTAAAAACTCAACTTTTCCCTAATCTCTTATTTTTACTTATGTTAAAATTATTTTATTGATAACAGTCTCTAATAAAACTTAGCATGTCAACATTTATGATTCCCAATACAGCTGCTGAGGCTGAACTCACTCTGGGTTCATTCTGAGACATTTAATTTCCTTAATGATTCTTCACAGCAATACCAAAACAGAATATTCAATAAAAATGCCACTTTGCATTTTCTCGGGTGGAAAAGAATTAATGCTATCTGAGGGGTATCTGAAAGTAATTAGTATGTTTTATACGTAGGTGTGTGTGTGTGTGTGTGTGTGTGTGTGTGTGTGTACAAAGAGAGAGAGAGAGGAAAAAAGAGAAAAAATAATTTAACTTATTTATTCAGCCTTTCTGTTCCCCTTTTCCTTCCCTTTTGAGAGGGGTTTGGCATTCCTTGACTAGTGAAGTCCTATTCATCCAGTTAAGCAGTTAAATATTATTTTGTCTGAGTATCCTCCAACTATGTATAGCTCTTTCTTTATCCTTAGCACCAAATAGAGGGGTTCAGCTTTCTCCTTACATAGTAACATTTTGCTTATACCACTAGGCACCTTTGAGCTATATTCTATTTTTCTATAGATTCCTTAGATAAAGCCCTATGTTTACAACCTAGCTGGTAACTGTATAAATTTTGGTGGAAGGGCCCATTGTGGACCATGCAGTACAGGAGTGGGTCAGATATGAGTTGGATTTGGAGAAAAGATATTTTACTTCTCCCTTCTATCTCTAAGCCATGTTAAAATTTTAAATTCTAGAATAGAAATTTTCATTTCAAACTTTAAAAAAATTCTTTCCACATTACATTCTAACTTTAAATCATTTTTAGTAGTACACAGAGTCCCTGATGATAAATTGTGGCTTATTTTCCCAGTAAAAATCTTAGGGAGATATTTTGTCATTGTCTTTCTTCATTGTAGCTTATGAGATATCTTAAAAGGAAACGCTTCGTTAAGGGACAGAAATTTCACTAGAGATGGCCAAAGCTTTGAGAAGTGTGCAGTGTGATTAATTCTTGGAATTTTTCATTCTCTACCCTTGTAATTGATGCAATCACATTGCCTGTTCAAAGTCTATGTAGCTGTTGAAAGTCCTTCAAATAATCTGTGCAGTCAGTCATAAGAGATGTTGAATAGATTAGCATTTCCCATTGAGTGGTGAACCCTTGAAGGAAACTGAAAACAAGCACTGAGTTTGTTGAATTCAGGTTGCTTATATCTCAGCACACATAACTCCACTTAATGTGACCATCACAGCAAAAGCCACAGCACACACACGTACACACACAAAGAGCAGCATGGAACTAGCCACACGACTCCACAGATGATAGACAGACTTGAGTAGAAACCAAGATTGTTCTACCTCTTTTCATAACAGGTTAGTGCTGGCCCTCAGTGTTGGTGTACAGTTTTTATGGCATGGGAAAATAGGGATGTTTCTGCCCTATAAAAATAAATGTGTTGAAGTCTTTAGTTTGAGCTTACACAATGTCAGAAAGTTCCAAAGGCACTGGCACAGTACAAAAAAAAATAATAATAACGAGAGAATCCAACAAACAAATATATATCTCCAAAACACATGGCAAGAGGCTAAGAACATTCTGGAAGGAAAGTTACTGGTCTCTTAGATTAATGCAATAATTTCCCAACACATTTGTGGAAAATAAAGAATAAGAGGGGGAAACTGGTAGGTCTTTCTTAGGGTACAGAGATCGACTGGTTACCAATAGCCAGTTGGTTTTAAACTACTCAATCGATCCTTTTTCTCTTTTCAAAAGTTAAAAGCACAGAACTTTCACTGTCTTATTTTTTTTTTTAAGCATAATGAAGAGTTGAGGGCAAGAGCAAAGAAATGCATGCAACTATTGTTAATAAGGAAAAAGGTACATGGAACACATACACAAAGAGTAACTTATTCCTTCATTGTATACGTCATGCTATATACACTTCTTTTCAAACCTTAGTTCAGCCCATGTGGTTGTTCCTGCATGCCAGCTTTTTTTCTACTCTATAAAGGGTTGGGAGAAAGATAAGTAGGAAGGAGATTATGGGTTTAAAAAAAGACAATACTTTTGGTAGCAAAGAAAAAAGTGGGCAATGGGACTGAAAACAGGAAAATTTTCATTGGAGATAATGACTTGTAATTCCTCAAACAGTAAAACTTACCACATTCTGTGCAAATTTCTCAAAAGATGTTCTGCGATCCATTGAGTTTCCAGACTTAAATGTGTGTTTTAGGGTAGGGTGAAGGGAGACAAGGGAACATTAAAAAAAAAGAAAAAGAAAAAAAAAGGCAAGAAAAAGAGAACAGAAAAAGACAGGATGGTAAAGTAAAGCTACACTGAGCCCACGTATGAAACCCAGGCCCACATGGCAATGGGGCTGCCAAGAGGGACTTCTCACCACTGGATCCTGGTCCTTTGTTCACGAGGCCAAAAATTATACTTGAGCAAATAAAATGGTGCAATTTAAACAAAATTAAGTTAAGCAAAAATGAGAAAGATATGACAAGCTTTTATGCTGACATTTGCAAAGCCAAAATATCTGAACATTTAATAGGATTTTAGAATCAACTCCTAATATTCAATGAAGACTCAATAATCATTGAAAACATTAATTTGATGGAGAGTTTCTCTAGGCTACACTTTGCTCAAAGGATGAATATCCGACTTGATTGTGTCTCTTATCACACCCTCTTGCTGTGATGACTGAACACTTTCCTAAGGATTTAAAAGATGATTTACTTTTAAATGTCTTCGTTCTGTCCTTAGCCAATAAAATTTATTTTATATCTATTTAGCTGAACTTTAAACACTGTGGAGAGCTGTCAGCCTTGTGGCCCTAAGAGGCTACATCATGTACTAATCTGTGTATCTCCAAACTTGTGTCAGTTGGCTAGAAATTTGTGTAGTTTCAATTAATTAAAATTCATTTTAAACATTAACAATTGCCACACTGAGCAGTACAGTCACTTGCAATTTTTTTTCTGTAAAAGCAATTGGCTATATGGAAAAAATCGTATTAGTTTAAATGATAAATTAACAGAACTGGAGCTTAATCTTATAAGAATCTGTGGGTTTTTAACATTAAAAAATAATAAGTAATGTTGAATTTTCTCTACAGGTTTTATATTTATTGTGACATTGGTCATTTAAGTCATATGCTCAATGAGACTTTGATTACAAACAATAATTAATTAACAAAGTCTATTACTACTACCTCCCAAATGAGCTTGATTATTGTCTTAGTTTGAAATAGGTTGTCAAGATACTGAGTAGTTTGGAATATAAGTCAAATGAAAATATTCATCTACCAACATTATTTTAGTTTAGCAGCTATTCTTGAAAAAAAAACACCTAAGTTTATATTTTGCTATAAAGATATATTATAGATGTCAATAAACAAAACTGTCTTCGAGTTTCAGCATTCTACTTTTTTTCTGATAGGAGTTTTTCATTTTCTTTAACTAGGAATACTAAAGATTAACATTAAACATAAAAATAGCATCTAATAGCTTTCATAAAGCATGGACATCTGCAAAATACAACCAAAAAATGATACATAAAGCAACCAACAAACAGAAACAAAACAAACTTAAATGATCCTTAGAAAAGAATGGGTTGGGGGAAAGGTCTTAGAGAATAGATACTTACCATTTGATTGAAACCCTGGCCCAGCAGAAATATTTACTCTTATTAATTTATAACTAGGAATTAGAGTCAAAAGAAGTCACAAAGAACCAGTACCTTTCTCTTTGCCTGTAGAAGTTCCTGGTAGGCACTAGATCTGATAAAGCGGGGGTAGGAATCACTCTTCATCAGCTTGTAAATGTGCTCCTGGAAAAAGAGAATGGGCAAAGCTTTATCAGCTTATTGGAAGAGTGAACACTGTGATGAGAACACTCGGGAAGCTCAAGAAGAAATGCAGAAGTAGCTAAAAATAGCAACTGTAGTGCTACTAATTACACCTCATGTTTCCAGAACATTTGGATCTTTTAGTCCACCCTTTGTTTCCAAGATCAATGTTTTCATTGGGCTGGGAGCTACTCAGGAGGAGAAACTACATGTGGCCATTTAAATAATAGAATTTAGTCAAGGAGACATTTGAAATCACTTTGAATCAGTGTCAAAATTTATGTGGAACATTTGAGAATTTAAATAAATCTATTATTTTGAAAATGACTCGAAGCCCAAAGTGGATAATGTAATATTCAGTCATTCTGGAGGCTCTAGGCATCTCCAGCTGCTGGGAGAGCCAGGCAGCCCAGAGAGATCTTACTCTTGGGACCAATTCCATGATAAATTATCTTCTATACCTACATTATCTCAAAGCTCAAGTCTGAAATTAGTTGTTAGGTTAGTGTCATGACAAATTTCCAAATCCCTGTGCTCTTTCTATCTTACGTGGTGATCTGTTAGTTATCTGGTCGTAATTGTGTAGAGTTCTCCCTGTTCCCTATTCTTTGGACCGAGGATCGAGCCTCCACAGTTTAGATAAGTACTCTACTCATGAACTATATCCTAGCACTTTACTGGTGGCTGCTGACGGACAAGAAAGTCAAGCAATGAAAAGAAAATGTTCATTTAACTTCTATTTGATCCAAATTCAGGAAGCTGTGCTCTGGTTCCAGCAGTTCAGGGGAACTAATACGTTTCATTCATGAGACATCATTTAGTTGCACAATTATACATAATGTGAGAGTTTCCTGGATGCCTCATGAAATTCTCGTGTACAAATGCTAAATTTATATTTAAAAATTAACATTCCCAGGGATTTAAAAGGTGAATTACTTTGAAATGCCTTTGTTCTGTCCTCAATCAATGAAACTTATTTCATGTCCAGTTACCTGAGTTTTAAACACTGCAGTGAGTTGTTGGCTTCATGGCTCTGAGAGTTTACTGTGTACTGACCTGAGCATCTTCAAACGTGTATCTTCCTGGTTCTTTCACATTCTGTGTAGTCTTGTCATAACTCTTAGAATCCAAGTTAATGGCACTGGGGGCCCCAGGAGCCAGAAACTCTTGCCATATTTCCTGTACTCGAGAAGGTACTTCTCGGATTGGCCTTTTTTTCAGGTCTTCTACTGCCAGCCAGAACCTGCAAGACACCACGGCACCTCTGAGCTCTGAAGGCACACCTGGGAATTCTTATTATAGTGTTTGCTCACTACTCTAGCAAGCTCATTCTCTCTGGGGATTCCAATATCAGGCCCCTACTAGCTTTCTGTATTTTTTTTTTCCTCAAGAGTCTTATTCAAAGGCATAAAAGTTATTTTTTGCTAGTTTTATTTTTGATATATTTTTTTTAAAGACAGGGCCTCATGGAGCCCAGGCTGGTCTTAACTTTCATATGCTGCTAGAGATGATCTTGAACTCTTGATTTTTTTATGCTTCTCCATCCCCAGTATTCAGAAAATCCTTTAGAAAGAAAATCTGCAATTTTCACTGGCTTTTATTATAAGGAGATGTTCCAGAGCCCTGACCCTGTATAGTCTCCATTTCACTGAAGCAACACATAAAGAACTTTATCTTCCAACAGCAAACTAACAAAAATGTCCATGTGGAAACAGCTGCAATGCTAAGAAGTATACTATAGTTTCTGGGGTAGGATACACTAGAGAGTTGAGAATGGTGAACCAGAAAGAGTCCTGACACCAAGGCCAGCTTGTGGATGGAGAAATAGCATCCAGGGAAGCTACTCTACCTGAAGTGACATCAGAAATTAACTGGACCTACATACAAATAAGGCTAAAGGAGCCAAGTGTTGAGATGCTAACATGAGCACATGCACCCATATATAGGTGCAAATACTATTCCAAGTATTTGCAGTCTTCACAACATCCATACTATGATGCACTCCACACTTTAGAGAACAGGGAAGTGAAGATGTGAAGAGGTGATTTATTTGAAGGCTGGCCCTGGGAAATCTGGAGCAGATGGTATTCTCACAAGCGCTCCATAACCCCATTTTCCTAACAACAACAACACCTCTGTATTCTCATCATTATCATTGGCACAGTTGGCTTAGCTTAGTTAAATGGAGAGGATACCAGCTTCAATCCCACTCTTCACTTGATAGCAGCTGTATTCTAAAGAAGTCCCTGACATCCCCACACCTTGATTTCACATCAGTACAGTGGCAAGAAAACGTTCATCTATCAGGGGTGCCATTAGTAACTAGTGGAACTAGCGACCACTTCAGTAACATATGCTACATAAAGGGCATCTCAAAGTGCTTGGCTCAACTTTACGTGCATAATGTAAAAATCCATGCTGTTACCATATTGATTTAGCAGAAATGTTGGGAACGGAAGACAGCAGGTATGTTTGGAGAGGAAGCAGAAATGGGTAAGCAGTATATCTTAATTATTCCCATCCTAAAGTGGCACAGTCCCATTAACAGCAGATCCTCTAGACACTAGTTTAGGAACTGCTGCTGCTTAGATAAAGAAGCACTGAGAATCATTTGACTACAAGTCACATCCCTGCTTGCTGTCTGGGTCACCATGTCTTTGCTGTGGGAAAAAGATACTTAGGTGGAAGCCAGGGTATGGTATAGATTGGGGAACGGTAATTAGCAGGTTCATACTGGTTCATAACAAACAAGAACGTTAGTTATGGCACTCTGACCTTGTACAAGATGCTGATCTAACTTAATATGTTTTTCTTATCTAGGAAATAAGGCAAGAACAGATACATGCAAATTTTTAGTTTTAGATTCATATTTGTCAGAAATAATGGAGGCAAAACACTATCTAGTGTACTCAGAGAAATAGTGTGTATAAAACATGGTATATATTGGGAGTTTAAAATGCTTTCCACAGCTGTGTCTTTCTATCATTTATATACATTTAATAAAGAAAGATGATAGGCATATAATAGAGAACTCAAGAAATACATATATATGTATATATACATATGTAGGACATATTTAATATTTGTGTGTGCATTTTCCTGACTGTGTTATTCTCTTGTTTTTCTTTACTTTCTTTTTCTTTATTATTAATGAATGTATCCTCTCTCTCTGTGTGTGTGTGTGTGTGTGTGTGTGTGTGTGTGTGTGTGCGAGCGTGCATGCGCACAGTGTGTTAATGTGGATATGTTTCTGCTGGATGGTTCTTTCTTTTCTCGTTGGGTCTCAGAGAAAGCAGTTTTAGTTATTGAATTATATAAACAATCCAAGTACTAAGGATCGAACCCAGGGTCTTACACATGCTACCCAAGTGATCTATCACAGAACATAGCTCCAGCCTCACCTTAGATTTTGAGAGAGTGTCTTTCATTAGCCCTGAGCTAATTTGGTGAGTGCCAATGAGCTTTGGGGATCTTCCTGCCTCCACTTGTATAGCACTGTGATTACAATATGCACCATCACACTCAGAATCATTTTCTAATGTGGGTTCTGAGCATCAGAATCAAATTCATGTTTACAGATTAAGACTTTATTGACCAAGTTGTTTCCTCAGCCTTAATGGTTCATATGTATAATCTCTCTTCGGGGAAATTAGTATGGCAGAGGATTAAACAGGAGAAATAGCAAAGGTGTAACAGAAGTAATGAGTTGGCAGTGACTCAGTTCCTCCTGAGGCCCAGTATTCTCACACTATGCTGTGTCTTTGCTCTTCCTTTGAGGCCCAGCTGTCTTCTTATCACCCACTCTCAGACTGCAGCCATCTCTGATTTCTGCAAGCCATTAAGATGTCTGTGGTGGCTCTAAGTTAGGTATCCCTCTCTACTCTCTTATTTATGGACTTGGTGCATCTTCAACATCCCATGGGGCCACTTGTTTTCTTGGGAAACGTACTTAGTAAACCCATCAAAAATCCTTAGGATTCTTCAAACACCACAAAACAACAAGAAGTCCCATCTAAGAATCCATGACAGGTATAGAGAAAATGAAAGAATTTCAGTTCTGACCATGGTCATCCTGCCTCAACTCTGAGGCATCTGACCCCTTTATGCATGTTTCTGATTAGCTCCTAAAGAGAATGCAATAGTCTAGTTCCCTTAAAAAGAAATAGATAGTAACATCCCTCTATAAATGAATTCCACAGGGCCATGTAAGACATGACAAAGAAAAATTAGGCTTCAAAGAATAATGAATGGAGAACCTTCCAGGCAAAAAAGGGAAAAACTCATGGACTACAAACATTGCTTTAATCATCTTAAGCAGATCTATGAACATCCACTCAAAAACCTCATATTTTGAAAAGCTTTTCCTAGCTGTCCCCTGAGTTAGAAAATATTATAACAGATCAGAATGGTGTAGGACAGATGGGAAAAACAAGTGTCCTGGCTCCTTTGTCTGCTCCATGCATCGTTGGTTTCAACAGCTCTGCTGTGCTTGTTCTTAGCTGAAAGGCTAAGAAGTGATCAAGAGCTATGCTGCTTCTAAAGGTACAGAATAAAAAAAAAAGCTGCCATTTGACTTTGGTTTTAAGATCTTTTTTTTTTTTTTTTTTTTTTTTTTTAAACTTTATTTATTATTTATTTGCCTTGGTGTTTGCCTGGAACTGGAACTACAGACAGTTGTTAGCTGCCATGTGGGTGCTGGGAATCGAACCCAGGTTCTCTGGAAGAGCAGACGGTGCTCTTAACCGCTGAGCCATCTCTCCAGCCCCGGTTTTAAGATCTTTGAGATATTCACTCTCTTTCTTACTGGAGAAGTGATATTGGAACTTAACATTGATAAGTGATTGCTGACATTTTAAGATAATTGCACAAGTACTATTGGTCATTGTTATGATTAAACTCTGAAATGCTCCCCAAGTCTTGAATGCCTGGTGCTATTGTAGAAGGCTGTGGGAGTCCTATCATTTAATTAAAAAAAACATGATAGGCATATAATAGACAGTTCAGGAAATACATACATACACACACATATATAATATTTGGTCGTACATACTCTCTACTTCCTAGATCGACATGATGTAAATGACCTTAGCCACACACTCCCACTGACATGATATGAGTCGCTCTGTCATTCTTTCCTGCCATCCATCAAGGACTAAAATCCCCTGAATCTGTGAGTCAAAATACATCTTTCCTGCTTTGTTTCTGTTGGGCACTATAATATACACATTGACTAATACACAGTTTCCATTTTGTCATAGCACTAGTCTGGGAACTCTATAATTCTTCGTGGACTCAATTTCAAAAGTTCTAAATTTATATAGTCAAAAAATCCAGAGGAAGTGTAAAACATAAATTATCAAAAGGGTAGCTTTTGTCTTGCTAGCTTTCCTCCATCCTTAGGTGTCAGGGATAAAATCTGTTTACATTATTGTGATGCTGTGAGAGTAACAGATCTATTACATCTTAAGTAACTAGACAAAACTGTGGTTCTTTGGCTCACAATAACAAAATGTGTCTTACCTTAAGTTCTCTGAGCTGAATTCTGATTCTAGAAACTTAAGAAATTGTTCTCTCCCAACTGGGTCTTTCAATGCCTCATCCATGCCAAAACCCCATCGTTTTACTCTTTGTTGACTTGGTTCTTTGCTGTGGAAGAGAAAATAAGACTAAATATATTCTTTTGTATTTAATTTCCATTTGGGAGGGTGGCTAAGGTGGGGCAGGCTCTGACTCTATAGCCCTGGCTTGCCTGTAACTTACTATGTAGACCATAGTGGCCTTGACTTTACAAAGACCTACTTACATCTGCCTCCCAAGTGATAGAATTAAAAATATGTGCCACTATGAATGGGCCAATTCCTATTTTTTTATCATGTATTCCTCAGAAAAATGCTTATCTTCTAGGACAGTAATATATCACTGATTGACTGTTCTTCATGAAATTAGAGAGATATGTTTTGTTTATAACACAATCTAACAGGGGATCATTTGTAACTAAGAGTCTAAATGGATTCTTAGCAACTTTATGAGACTGGGATTCCTTCTCTCATTTTATAGATAAAGAAGCTGATGTATAAAGAGTTATATGTGATTCTGTCATATAAGGGACAAAAATTCACCCATGGAATTCACCCAGAACCCCACTATACATTTGTAGTCTGTGGTGTAGGTCATCCTTGGAACAATGCATTTGTTCCTGGAAAGCCACATTTCTACATGTGACTCTGCTGTAATTAAATATGAACCATATTTACTCATGGATTAGTGTGGGTTCCAGCTTCCTCATACACACACACACACACACACACACACACACACACACATTGTATGTGTGTTGTGTGTATAAGTGCATATGTACAAAAATCGTGACTAAAGAATTCTGAATTGGTATATGTTTAAAATCCATGGCTGGATATAAAAGAAATGTCCCATAAATCCAATCTGGAACCATATGTAATATCACAGGTTTGTAATCCCAGCGTCTAGGAGGAGGAGGCAGAAAGAGGAGGAGTTAGAGATCATCCTTAGCTACCTAACGCGTTGAAGGACAATATGGGCTATAGGAGACATCACCTAAAGTAAAACAAAATGGAAGTACTATGGAATACTAACCTGTCATTGTAAAGATACACAGAATCACCTCTGAATGAGCTTCAAGACTGATGCCACAATGCTCCACACAGCTCACCAAAGGAATTGAGTTCAAAATCATGCTTGTCTTTTTAAAAGTCAGTTTCTCTGTGCTTATGGCAAGTTCATCTAGTTTTAAATGGAGTATATATAGGCATGTTTGTGTTGGGCCTAAATAAGTGTGGATTTGGCATCTGTTTTTACCTGAACACAGGTAAAATAGCCTATGTGACTATATGGATTTTCAAGTGATTTATTAGCAAGGAGCTGAGTTTTAAAAACTAAAGAATCTGAGTTCTGAGTAAATCATCTTTAAAAAGTCACCCCTAATTTTGGGTCAGTTCTTCAAGCAATATAAATTGTTTCTAAAATTAAAGCTTTAGAATCTATAAAATTCAAATATATGTGGAAGACTATATGATATTCTGAAATATGTGCATTCTGTAATGTTTAAATTAGGATAAATACATTTCCTTAAGTAGCCTGTCTCTAGGTGAAAGTATTCAGGATCTTTTTGTCTAGAGTTCACAAATACATAACACATAGATAAGAGCAGTCACCCTACTGTCAAACAGCACAGCAGAGCTCCTAGCTCCCATAGGACCATTATTTAATGTCTGTTGATTAAAACTCTCCCTTTGCCCCTTTTCTCTCCTACCTTCTCTCACCTCTGTGAACCACTCTCAGGTCCATGCATTCTTATGTTTTGTAATGTCATGTGATTCTCTTTTTTCTATGTCCCACTTACTTACTTCATTTAACACAGTTTTACAGTTCTGTCCAGGTTGCCGTGAATGACAAGACTCCATCCTTCATAAGGAGTGAGCTCCTGACTCTGCTATTTCAAACACATCCTTAAGTAGATGACACATTTGGAAGGAAGAGACCATGTCTTTACCTTGCTTCAAGTTCCCAGAAAGTAGTATCATCCGAGAGCCATGGGTTGGAAGGGTCGGGTGGTACAAGAAATGGGTCATACTCTACATACTGCTCCGTATAACTTAGTAGACTAGGGAAAAACAGAGGGAAAACATTTCCAGGTTCATTTCTCAACATGAAGTTATGCCTGGTTCCAAGTAAGAAAAACAATGTGAAGATGATGGCCAGGGAATCCACACCAACTTACAGAAAGAAATCCAATGGCTATTTCTATGTTCCCACAAGCTACATGTAACAACTTACTATGGTTCTGGTAGGCAGATGCGGTTGGGTGTCCTGCCTCCCAGTCTGATTATGGAAGTCAGTTTGCTCCTATAAAGACTACATGGCTAGCTCTTCCTAAGCATTAAGAGTTCAGTGTGATTCCTGTCCTGGCTTTGCAGGACATTCATACCAGAGCAGATTGTAGACAAGTTGGAGAAACGATTGAAAGACAAATTTTGTCTGAAATAAAGATAGACCTCACTAGCTAACAGTATTTTAAAAAATGATATAAAAAAACAAAAGATAACCACAGGGGCATAAGGTTGGAAAGGAGTATTTGGGAGACTCGTTAAGCAAACAACATACATTTTTATTAGGAATATACTTTTATTTTCTAAGTCACTTGCTCTCTGGAAGTGTAGGAGACTGAGGGATGTTCATAGTATCCTATGTTGTTTAATTTGTTAGCAGAATCCACATAGGAAAGACATAAGCCACTAGAAGTTTAAAATTCACTGGAAATTTGCTGTTTAATTTATACAAACTTTTTTTAATTAAGAAAGGGTAAGTCTAAAATCTGAGTTTAATTCAAGTTCTTAACATATGCAATAAGAGTTGCTTATGAATATCAAAAATGAATTTACAGAGTCACCAGGTTGCCATTGGAGTCAGTAAGTTAAAAGATTAATTTCTCTCATTGGGAGTGAGAAAATGCCACTCCTATCAACCTGATTTTTGGTTCCATAAGGATTGAATTTCTGAATTGTAAGGTAATTATTACTCTGTAGTTTTATAATTATGATAAGAGACTTCTTCAGAAGTTTTTTCATAGGCAAAAATAAGACAACATAGTCTAGCAAATGTTTTAGCCATTTATTTCCATTCTTTACTAATTCCTTGCTTACTATCTTTAACACAGTTGTCATAGTACATTTAAAATTTAGAGCATGGGGCTAGAGAGATGACTCAGTGGTTAAGAGCACTGGATTCTCTTATAGAGGACCTAGGTTTGATTCCCAGAATCTGCTTGGTGGTTCAGGAACATCCATACCTCCAGTCTCAGGAGATCCAATGCCTTCTTCTGTTCTCTATGGGCACCAAGCACACACATGCATACATATAGATGCAGACAAAATACAAACACATACAATAAAAATAAACACATCTTTAAAATATAAAAATATATTAGTATCTTAAATACTTACCTATCAGCAACCTTTGACATTTTTAATCGATGTCTGTCTAACTGTATTTGCCAGTATTTTATCTGGAAAAGAAAGTTGAAGACATAGTAACATAAACATGCCATCTCAATTCTCCAAATTCCAATCCTTCCTGAGTACATTCCAGAAAAAAGTTAAAGCTGAAAAAAAGTTGCATCATAAATCTCTGAAAGGGTTAAAAATATATAATCTAACTTGAATGTAAACAGAACTAGTATAACTTTAGAACAGCAATGCATTTTAACACAATGCTTGTTCAAGAAAATATAACTTTATTCAAAAAGTACTATGGTGATTTTAAACATTCATGACAAATAACTAGATGCAGAATCCCATTACTCTACAAATGTTTAACTCATAGAATGAATGTAGTTGTACTAGTTACCATAATTTTAAAACGAATTTTACATCTTTGTGTTATCTGAAGAATGAAGTAAAATTATATATTTTGAAAGTAAACTTATCAGTTCATGACATATGCTCGTATAGATATAAATACACAATAAGACTAATTTAGAAAAGGAGCCTCTGAACTAGTTTTTTCTCATGGTAATTATAAAAATAATATAAAAGTGAACATTAACTTACTGATAAATCATAGTGCAGCAAGATATTACTAAAAATGAATCAAAGGTATAGGGTTGTCCCTCTGATTAATCCACCCATGATTTGATATGAAACTTTGGAATTGGCTTTGAAATATTTCTTGGAGATAAACTGACTTTTAAAAAGGAGCAGTGCAGATCATGATGACGCACCAGTGTTAATAGTGACAAATCTTTAGAGGTTAGAGAAATCAGTGCTGCAGAAACAAGAACGCCCACATTTCTGTGGTGAGCATATCACCTCATGTGGGAAGTAATCCTGTCTTCAACCTGCTGCCTCCCATCCTTTAAGACACAGCTTTAGAGTATGGAACAACTCAATGGCCAACACACCCCACTAAGGCAGGTGTATGGTTTCTAACAACTGTCTGAAGGCAAAGAAGAGAAAAATGAGTGAAGTGCTTTGAAAAGCATTTTCATGTATTTTATGTTTCAAGGGTCATGTCTTAGAATCAGGTCAATACACACATATGCACATGCACAGTATCGCTGGGATTGGCCCCCAAGGTCTTGCACAGGCCAAGCAAATACAATAACAACTGAGCTATTCTTTTGCCTCTTCGTTTAAAGTTTTGTTTTGTTTTTATTTTGAGACAGAGTCTGTACTCAAACACAACTCCTCTGGAAACTCTGATCCTCCTGATTTTTACTTCTGTGGCTGGAATTACAGGCCTGTGCCACCATGCCGGGCTTTTATTACCTAGTAATTGTAAATCTCTATGAAGCAGTTGAACATACAAATAAGCTTCCAAATTCCACCCAGAAGAATGCTGATTCTCTTCTCTGCACAGGGGTTGTCCTACGTACCTTCAGCTGCTCATCTCACAGGTGGGACCTACCTGTTGATGCAGCTCATCTTCTGTAGGAGGCTTGGTTTCTGGTATAGGTGTGTGAGTGGGACTGTGGCTTCGGATGTCATTTTGTAAACCATAGACTGACTATATTAAAATAAAAAAAAAAAGTGTCAGGACAAAATACCCCTATTGGCCAGAGACCTTCTAAAAAGCAAATGCAATCATATATTTAGTGAACTGTCTCAAAGCTCATTTGATGATGGTTCTCATCAAAAATCTACAGGCCACGGCAGCAGTATGGAAGAGGAAAGGAAAAGTGATAAATATCACCAAGGGTGCTTAAAAAATACATATGGACCATTATTTTATAGCTTCCTAAAATTACATATAACACACAGAAACACACACACACAGAAGTTACACCACTTGGGGTAATAATAGCCACCTCCTCATCGACTGTGTGCTAGACAAACTGAGCTGACACATATTGATTTTTTTTTTTTTCATTTAACAACACTTCATTGCACGCCATCTCAGGTTTCTGTCATCATTGATGATGCATGAGCATCTGGCGTGAGAATGATGGCATGTGAAGAGCTCTTCTGTTCATTTGGGCTTTCTGGGAGGAGGGCTGAACAAGCCCGGCTCCGATATCAACCTTCATCTAGTGTCAGAAGAGGGTGAGTGACCACCTCAGCACACCCAGGCTCCGCCTTGTTTACCCTTGGCTTTCTCCTCCCAGTTGGAACACATCTAGGTCACAGGAAAAAAATTTGAATAATTTAGGTAGAAAAGAGAGTACATTGTACTTTTTAGAGAGCTGATTGAATTTGGAATTCTGTTTGGTTCCACAAGAGGAGTGTGCCGAGAGTTCACTGGGAACAGATGAAAGGAACCAGGAGCATCTTACACAGATGGGCTTGCTGGGGGCTGGCTTTGCTCTTTGACTCTGAGAGTTCCTAGTGACAAAATGTTTGCTCATTGCATCTAAATGGACTTTGTGACTCTTTCTGTGGCTTTTCTGGCCTAATATTAAGGGAAAATTTCTCAAAAGAAAAAGTCCTCGAGCCATATTGGGATCTTTGAAGAAAACAACAATAACATGAAATAAAACTTTCAAATCTAAAAAAGATCTTAGTTTTGGTTTATTTTCATGCAGGAACATTCACTTTTGAAGAATTCTGGAGTTACATGTGTTAAAACCACAGAAAAGAAGGTCTTCTGAGTTCTAGACTGCTCTTTGTCAATGATGCCAACCCCTGGATTGTTCTTAGAATGACTGGTGCTGGCTAGAGACGTGTGTGTGTGTGTGTGTGTGTGTGTGTGTGTGTGTGTGTGTGTGTGTGTGTGT
Organism: Sigmodon hispidus; assembly: GCA_004025045.1. NCBI lineage: Eukaryota > Metazoa > Chordata > Mammalia > Rodentia > Cricetidae > Sigmodon > Sigmodon hispidus. The sequence goes on from PVIH01007376.1 coordinate 48,221, forward strand.
GTGTGTGTGTGAGAGAGAGAGAGAGAGAGAGACAGACATACGTTTTACAAATGAGAAAGAATTCCTTCCTCACTAGGGCTTAGAGTGTTGTTCAGTGGTGGAGTGCTTGCCCATCATCTGTTTTACTACATAATATCAGGTATTGTGGCACACGTTCTTGATCTTGGCACTGAGAAAGTGGAAAAAGAAGGGTCAGAAAGTCATACTTAGGCTTAGTGAGTTCAAGGCCACCTTGGGACACATGAGACCCTACCATACAACAATAAACAAGCAAAAACAGACAACCATTCCCCCAGAAGCTTTCAACTGCCAAAAGGTCCTCAGCTAAGCGTGACTTTGTGAGCCCTTTCCCCATTCATGTTGGGATTTTAGTTGGTTTGACCTTGTACAGGTCATATGCATGCTGACACAACCACTATGAGTTCCTTTGTGCAATGGTCATCTCCTGTCTGGAAACTGTTTCACAGCAATGATCCACAACCTCTGGCTCTTACAATCTTTCTGCTCCTTCTTCTATGATGATTCTTGAGCTTTGGGAGCAGTAGCAGTTAACCAGATGTCCCATTTAGGGTTGAACATTCTACAATCTCTTACTGTCTACACCCTGACCATGTGAAATTCTTTGTATTAATCCATACTTACTGCAAGAAGTTGAAAAGGAAAGTAGGGGGTAGATTTTTCTAAACTTATTATGTACAAATATACATTTAAGAAATTCTCATACATTAAAATTTTTAAAAATAGGGCTGGAGAGATGGCTCAGAGGTTAAGGACACTGTCTGCCCTTCCAGAGGTCCTGAGTTCAATTCCCAGCAACCACATCGTGGTTCACAACCATCTAGAATGAGATCCGGTGCCCTCTTCTGGCATGTGTGTATACAAAATAAAATAAATGTTAAAAAAAATACAACTTCTCTTAAAATAGCCCATGTGATAGTGTGAATGTAATTGGCCCTCATAAGCTCATAGGGAATGGCACTATTGAGAGGTGTGACCTTGTTGAAGTAGGTATGGCCTTGTTGAAGGAAGTATGTAGCTGCAGGGACAAGCCTTGAGGTCTCTTTTGCTAAAGTTTCATTCAGCTTCACAGACCCACTTTCCTGTTGTCTGCAAGATGTAGGACTCTCAGCTACCCTATAGCACCATGTCTGTCTGCATGCTGCAGTGCTCCACCATGATGATAATGGTCTGAACCTCTGGAACTGTAAGCAAGCCGCTTCAATTAAATGTTTTCCTTTTTAAGAGTTGCTGTGGTTATAGTGTCTCTTCATAGCAACAGAAACCCTAATTAAGACAGAAGTTGGTACCAAGGACTGGGGTATTGTTGTGAAAGATGTGACTATATTTTTGTTTGGAGTAATATGAACTTTGGTGCTTTGGGTTAGGATAACAGTGGGATGCTTTAAGCACTACTTAATGGCCATACTAGTAGGAACATGGAAGTCAGTGGTGCTAGGGCTTATTTGAACTGTGGGGTTCTGGCTCAAGAGGTCTCAGAAGAGAAGATTGTTCTTATAATATTATGGTGAAGAATGTGACTGTTTTTACCCTTGTCTAAAAAGTCTGCCTAAGGCTAAATTGGCAGAGGAAATCTCAAAACAGCCTAGTATAGTATTATTAGTGGTAACTGTTATTAGTATTATTAGTGGTAACTTTACAGAAGATTTGTAATGAAAAGAAGTAAGCTGAGCAAATAAAAATACAAAATGTATAGATTGAGAAAAGTAGCACCAGGAAGTGGAATGGAGCTAAATACTGTGCTCAAGGAGATAAATGGATTAAGAAATTGAATAAAGGGAGTGGCAACCTTAGGACAAGATCCCACATAGCAAAGTTTTCAACTTGTGAAAAGGAATTAAAAAAAAAAAAGAGCAAGGTATGATGGTGCATGCTTATAATCCTAGCACTATGAAGGCAGAGGCAGGCAGATCTCTGAGTTTGAGGCCAGCCTAGTCTACAGAGCAAATTCAAAGGTAGCCAAGCTTAGGCAGTAAAGGTAACAATCAAAGGCAGAAAGCTGGTGAAGATGTAATTGAACAAGGGAAGCTGTCCTTGTGCTACCTGCAGTTCAAGATATAGAATTCTCAGCTCCTTCTCCAGCACTATGTCTGCCTGCTAAACATAATGCCACACCATGATGATAATGAACTAAACCTCTGAAACTGTGAGCTAGCTCCAATGAAATGTTTTTCCTTTATAAGAGTTGCCATGGTCATGGTGTCTCTTCACAGCAACAAAACCTTAATTAAGACACTAACTATTCTTGTTATCTGAAGTATGCCAACCCAGGACATGGACTTTATGATTAAAAGCTTATCCTGAGAAAGGCTCAGTGCTATATTGAGATCCTGAACACCCAGTGTAGTCTCTAGCCATCTAATAAAGACTTTCTATTGGTAAAGACCCTTGTCTGAGCAGTCTTCTCTGGCAAATACCCCACAATAAAACTACATTCTAAATATTTATCCTTATATCTACAATCAAGTGTAATCCTCCTCCCTTACCAAGGAAATTTCTCTTTAAAATAGATAGAAAAGATTAAAGAAAACCACAAGTATTCAAAATCCAGAGCTTTGGATCCCAGTCCCAACTGATATATCTGCAACACAACTCCTGTACCCAAGGCTCAGGAATCATTGTGATAGAGGATGCAAAAAGATTGTAAGAGCCTAAAGAACAGGAAGTTTTCTGTGAGATTATGTCTCCTGGAAATGCCAGGAGAGCTACACCCATAAAGTCTCATCAACATAGCTGTCTAAATAGTTCCTGAAGAAAGATAATAGTAAACATACTAATCTGAAAATGGAAAGTTCACAAAGGCCTCAATCCTAGACAAAAAACTACAGGCCACTATAGAACTCCAAGAGTGGGAGAAACAGTCTTTCCCAGGGACGTGCACACTAATTCACTATCTAATACCAAATTGTCAGCCTTGAAAACATATACACACAAGTAACATTTTACAAACTGAACAGGCTGTACTTTTATATTAAGAAACACACACACACACACACACAATATGTAACAACAACTTTTTTAAAAAGTCCAAGGATTTGAAAGAGAATAAGGGACAGGGAAAGCCTTGGAAGGACTGGGAGGAAAGATAAGGAAGGGGGAAATGATGCAATTATATTATAATCTCAAACTGTATATATGCTATTTATTATATATATTATATGCTATATTATATAATTATTAATTATAATAACATTAATTTACCTATATGACTTACAAATATGTTCATATACATATATATATACAAACACGCACACACACACATATATATATTTTTTTCTAAAAAGTGCTGCATAGGCTCCTTCCTATGCTACCTAATCAGGACAGATTTTCTCCTGAGGTGTTCTCTTCCAGCAGACTAGGAAGTGCTATCTATACATGTGGTTGTGTCATATAAATGCTAAGGTTAAGAGGAGGTTCACTCACTGCATGTGGGTGACAGTTATGTAGCGTGGTCTGTTTGTAGCCCTACAGTGGGACCAAGATCTGTCCCTGGTGTATGAGCTGGCTTTTTGGAGCCTATTCCCTATGGTGGGATGCCTCGCTCAGCCTTGATGTGTAGGGAGGGGCAGCACAGGAAGCTTGGTCCTGCCTCAACTAGGTATGCCATGCTGTGCTGGCTCTTATGGGTGGCCTTTCCCTTTCTAAGGAGTGAATGGGGATAGAAAGGAGGTGGACAGGAGGAAACGGGATGAAAGGAGGGAGGAGAAACTGGTTGGTGTATTAACTACATTTTAAAATTAATAAAAATAAAATAAAAAGGAGCCCCCACTACTCTTTCCATAATTAATCATATTTTAGATTTCACTTTTCCCTCTGGCTTTTGTCCATAAATATATATTTTCTTATTGGTATTATCTTTCCCCAGACATCTCCATTTCCTGCTGGTCTCCAGGGGGACACCTATCCTGTATACAGTATACCAGTTCTCTTCCCACTTCCTGTCACAGTCCCATGGCATCACCCTTCTACTTCCAAATGTGTTGTAGAACAAGCTCCTTCAAGAACAACAGTGACCACTTACATAAGCTCCGTGGTGGTGACTTCTGAGAGACTGTTACCAGTGAGCCTGTTGATTCTTTAATTTCCTCAGAGAAAGTGGGGGTAAAGAGGGTCACAGGACCCTCACCAGAGATTCCCTCCCACATCACATAGTCACTTGTAAGCAATTTTGTCCTAACTGCACTTGGACTCAGGGTCTTAAAAGATGCTAGGGTATACAGCCCAGAAAAATTAACTGAGAGGGAACTCCATTTATGTAGCTATGGAAAAACTGTCATCCATGATGGCTGGAGGACTTTCCAATGCAGCTAATTTTGGAGTGCCTTATACTCCTGTAAGTAGCTTCTCAACCATGTTCTGTAAGGAACCTGCAAAAGACTGATTGGTTCTCTAGGGTAAACTCTGGTGGAATATAATCTGGTTGTCACTGGAATCTTATAGGGAGAGGTAGATGTTGCTTTCATCACTCTAGGAAAGGAATTATCAGGACAGAACCCAGGGTGAAGCATGTTTTTGACACCAGAGAAGGGTTTTTTGAGATGAATGTACTGAAAGCAAACAAATTCAGCAAGACTGCAGGACATACGTTCATTTACCTTGCGTGTTTTGTGTGGGTTTCTCATTCGGGATGACTTCTTAATGTCCACTTCTGTGGTATTTACACATCCAGGCTGGAAATGAAGAAAAAAAAAGACAAAGGAAGTTTTAGGTGCGGGGGAATTGGAAGAATAATCATTAATGAATTGCTCTGCAAAGCTTAGGCAAATGCCACCATGTTCAGGTTACTTGCAGTGTATAGAAGATGACCACTGCCACTTTGAGTAGCAACCAGTATGAAAGTATCCTGCACCCTCCTCCTTCTGCTAAATGTCTCCAGAGCCACAAACAACTTCTAGAGACATCAAGGAAAAAGAACTTAGGCTTTGTATAGGAAGTAGGCATCCATTGTGGCTCAAACCGAATAGTGCAAACAAAGAAGTCCAGGAAGAATAGTGTGATGCCCTTCCTTGAATCCCAATCACAGCATTCCACAGGGCATATGTAAGCTTCTTATGCTGCTTTTAAGTGGTACTCACTTTTCCTCAGGGTATGCAACTAGCGTTCAGTTGAGGCAACACAAATCTCAGACTGAATTTTTTTACGGTGACTAAGAAATCTGCTACCCAGAAATATTTGCTTGTCATGGAGAAGGTCAGGTCAGAAGCAGAAAGTCCACATCCTGTACTTTTCCTTTAAGTTTCTGACTTTCTTTCCCTTTCTCTCAGAAATGGAAATTCCTTCAATACAGGAAGTTGAAAGGAGTGTGGGCTACCTGCTGCTGGCCTCTCGACATGCCTGCAGCCTCATTTTGACAGAACTACTGTCCAACTGCACAGAAACAAGTAGATGTGAACTTCTTTTGTATTTGGAGGATGAGAGGGGAAGTGGGAAGGAAGAAAAGAAAACTGAGGAGCGAGACAGAATATGAATCAGGAGTGCCCTCCCAGAGCAGCCCAGGGCTGGTTTCAGGCACAGGCAGAAAAGCAAGAACCACAGAAGAAAAAAGTCTCAGATGTGCAAAGAATTGTAGACCTAGGGAAGAAGTTTAGTTATGTGGGTTGTATTTTCATCCCTTGAAGTTTGGAGTACAGTGTTTAGGCAAATCTGGTATTAACTACAAAAAATCAAAGTGCATATCTCTGGCCATATTTTCATTATCTTTCCTCTTACAAGTTTAAGTAAAGGTAACCCCAGGGACACCCTGAGTGTGGAGTTGGCATGGGGCATTCTCCAACATCACTGCTGAGCATCAAGGATTCATTCTGAGTAATGATTACCATGAGTCATTCTCAGGGAGTTATCTCCCACCAGCCCAGGCATTGTGACAGAACCTACCACAAGGCAGAAATGCATAAGGAGGTTAAAAGAGAAAACAATTCATTATTTTTGTAAATGAAGTTTACATTAAACTAAACACAAACATATCCCCATACAAAACTACAATCACTGAATAAGATACATGTTTTTCTGGGATATTTGCTTCAGAATAAAAATTTAAAATGTGAAGGGCCAGTGACTTGAGGTGCCTCATGGGTAAAGACACAAGCCAGCAAGGCTAATGACCCAAGTTCAAGTCCATGTAACTCGCATGTAGGAAGGAGAGATTCCATCCATTACAAGTTGTCCTCTGACCTCCACATTTATAAACTGGCGTGCACACGTGCACACACACACAGACACACACACACACACACACACACACTCAACAGTATAGCAAGTTGAAAGAACATTGAATATATGGGGCTAATTTACAGACACTGAACAATTTGCACCAGGCCAACCACTATCCAGTGTTTTCATTCATTCTTTCTGTGGTGTGTGAGTATTAACCTCTTCAAAAAAAGGCTTGCTGATTTTAATATTTTTAATAGTAGGTGGAGTTTACGACCATTGATTTTTATCAACTCATTAACCAAGATGCTTTAGAAAATTAAAGTTTTGTGTTTTTATTTTGCATCTAGTTACTAGTACCTTCTGGTCATCCTTCCCCAAGCTGAGCCATTAAAGAAGAGGCACAAAACTCTTTAAACTTCTATTGATATATTGATATTCATAAATCAAGAGCCAGCACAGCCAGAGAGATCATGGATAGTTTTTGTTATGTTATGTACTGGGAGTAACAACACATGATGTCCATGTAGTGGAATTATGTGTTATATTTTAAATAATTGTCCCACCTATGGCTTTAATAAAAAGCTGATTGGGTGAAGGCAGGCAAGGAGTGTGGGTGGAGACTGGAAAAATCTCAGAGCAGAGCAGACACACCAGACAGATACCACAGAGTCACCACAGCTACCAGGATGATGCAGAGGAAATGCTGCTGAGAAAAGGTACTGAGCCACATGGTTGACCAGGATAAGCAAGATGGCTTAGTTTAAGACTAAAGAGCTAGCAAGTTGTATGTCTGGGCTCTAGGCCAATCAATGTAAAAATAATATGTCTGTTTGATTCTGTGGGAGTGTGGGTCCAAACCTTGAGGCTAGACCAGAAAGTTGGGGACAGAAACCTATTACCATATGTCCAAGAAAAAAAAGCTGTGGCATCTCTATTCCATGGGAATCTAAAAAGAGTACAAGGGAGTATAGATTCACCCAAACAAGTATAGCTCCCAAGATCCAGTTTGTCCTGTGACCCTAGCAGAGGCCTTATAATGAACACATTATACACGCATATTTAACATCATATGAGGATTACTAAGAAGAAAAAGTTGGGCCTAGAGAGATGGCTAAGTGGTTAAGATTATGCACTGATATTGCAAAGGTCTAGAGTTCTGTTCCCAGCACCCATGTCAGGTGATGCACAATTACCTGTAACTCTGGTCCCAGGGGGAGCTGATGGTTCTAGTCCCAGAAAGCACCTGCACTCACAGACACACTCACCTCCACACCCTACACTTACACATAACTAAAATAAAATAAATATTTAAAAGTACAAAAAAAGGTAGAAAAAAGTGCCTAATGCAGTGCTTCCTTAGGTTTATATGCAACAGGTAGTATGTGCCAAATTTCTTGTAGACCTTCACAGTAAAAGTATAGAGATGCTGAGGTCACCAGGTGGACAAGAACTTGAAGTTGAAACAAAGGCCATAATGTGCATGGATTGAATATAAAGAGCAAATGTCTAGAAGACAAACTCCATCAGTGAGGACCAGGTGATGGGCTGGACTCTCTGTAGCCTGAAAATCTGTTCCAAGCAAGAATCTACAAGGTACCAGACAGTGTCATGTTGCTGCTTGGCCTCATTCACCACTGCATGAGATCAGACAAATAAAACCTCTGACCCTAAACGCTCCTCCAATACCAGTGTCAGATAGCAGTAGGGGATGATGAGGAAACAGAAATTGTGATTATCTCCCAAAGTGGCCACATTAGCCACCCCTGTATGTTAAATACAGCAGCTCACAGGAGGTCCTTTTTGGGGATGATGTCTAAACTCATCCCCCAAAAGAGACTCCGAGGGAACAAGAGCTGACCTAGAAACAAAAATGCTTATTTTACACATGTGCAGAGTCTAAATTAATTGAACTCTACAATTCCTTTCATTGAAAACCAGGATTGTAAGTCAATTTGACTTCATATCAAGTGGGATAACTAGCAAATGGCCTCAGAAACTGTGTCAGCCAATCAAGGCGTGAAGTGGAAAGTGCTTTCTCCCAGAGGCACAGAGATGACTAGCAGTCCAAAAGAGAATTAAAATTTCCATCCTCAAGTCTCAAAGATTATGATCTCTTGAATTTGCTTAATGAACCTTTAACATACATCTGTAATTTCTCCTTGAGCTGATTGTTGAAACACTAACCTATTAAAAAGAAAGGCCTGATTGTAAAAGCAAACATTAGTAGAGGCCAAATCCAGGGATGGGTATGTGTTTTAGGACCTAGCTCCCATCTCAGAAAAACAAAATCTGCTTGTTCAGAATTTATCACTAATGGCTAAAAGGTTAATATAAAAATGTGAAAAGAAAGACCTGGGACGCCTGTGGCAGTGAGCCCTGCAGGCACCTGCTATTTCTCATGCCCCCTCCCCTTTCTGGCAGCTAAAGGTGAAAGTGATCTTTGCAAAGTTGTCTAAGGACTCATGCAGTTCTCTAAGGCCATGACTGGAAGCTGATCACCTCTGAGTAACTACTTTAGAGGTCAGGTATGAGAGTGAATGAAATACTGAACATTGTTTTTAGCATTCTTTATTTACTCAAGGACTATTTTTTTCTGCATCTAATTAAGTGTCAGATTGTGATGATGAATGGTGAGACGTAGAAATAGCAGTGTAATCAATTTCCCAATAACCTCCTCAGATTCCACAGATAGGGAATCATCACAACACAGAAGCAGAATTCCTAATTTAACACAGTATATGATACAGCAGAATGTTTTAAATAACTATTCTTATGCACTTTCTGTTGGTTCTTTCCATCAGAAAACATATATGCGCACACACACATAATAGGAGAAAGAGATAGGAAGGGAGGGAGGGAGAGAGGGAGGGAGGGAGGGAGAGAGGGAGGGAGGGAGGGAGAGAGAGAGATTAAGCAATTTTGTTTTACCCCCACAGGATCACTTTATTCTTCATATTAAAATAAACAAATACTAAAGTCGGTGACTTGATTCAATGAATATTAGCACTTTTCCGTGCAAACATAAGGATATAAGTTTGGACTCCAGCCCCACTAAAAATCAGGGCCTGATCACGTATGCCTATAACTTACATGCTGTATGATGCAGAAACAGGAGGATTATTGGTGTTTGCTGCCTGCCAGCCTAACTTCAGGTCCAATAAGATACTCTGATTCAGGTAAGGAAAGCAGATGCAGAGGGTAGTACAGGTCTTATATCTTACCAATCATTGCATCCAGGTTGGCATGTCAGGATCTTAAAAACTGCTTTTGTCAAGACTTTCTAAGCTTTCTTCTCAGCTAGTTTGGCACAGAATTAGATTTGCTATAAATGAGGAAGGAAAGTTAAACACTGCAGCACTAGCAAGTGGAAAAGTTTTCATGGTATCTTAAAAGACATGCCAAGACATAGACATGATGAGTTAGACGTTATCAGATATATATCGGGAATTCCAAGATGGACAGCAGTATAACATTTGAGAGCTGGGAGTTTTGTTCTGATCCAGAGGTATGGGGAGACATGGAGAGATTGCCCAAGTGATCTTTTAAAACTGTATTCAAACTGGGTCACTCTCATGGCTTCCATACACTTGCCATCATGCTCAGGACAGGCCGTGAAGAGTGTGGAACCTTATGTATTATGGGCAGGCCTCTCTCTCTCTCTCCATCCCAATATTCTCTCTTTCTTTCTCCAGTCTCCCTAGCCTCTTCTCTTCTGCTCCTTGTCAGGCTCTTGGTTCTTTCTGCTTCTATGAGCTGTTATCTCTTTCCTCATATCTCTTAGTCCCCACAGACTCTGATTCTCACATGCATCACTCTATCACAGTGTCACTCTTCCATTTCCCATATTATAAATTGAAGATGAAATCTCCTCCTAAACATTATGATTCAAAATATAAAGCAATACAAATAAACATAAACAGTACTGAGCCTGCAAAGTGTTTTGGGAGCCTCTGTGCTGGGTAGTTCTATGTCTACTAGACACAAGCTAAAGTCAACTGAGAGACGGGAAACTTAATGCAATCCAATTCTTCTCTAAGATTGGGCTGTAGACAAGCCTGCAAGATATTTTCTAGTGATTGGTGGGGGGGGGGACAACATAGCCATTGTGGGTAGTGCCACTCATGGTTTGGAAGTCCTGGATTCTATAAGAAAACAGGCTGAGCAAGCAGGAGGAACAAGCCAGTAAGAAGCATTCCTCCATGGCCTCTGCATCAGCTCCTGCATCTAGGATCTTGCCCCATTGGAGTTCCTGTGCTGACATAGTTTGATGATGAACTGTGATGTAGAAGTATGACCTGAATAAACCCTTTCCTTCACAACTTGCCTTTGCTCATGGTGTTTTCTTACAGTCAGAGTTACCCTAATTAAGACAATCTCCAAGGATTTCTATTGTCCAATTTGATTTTCATAAGCATTCTACCAAGTACATTAACCACTACAAATCTAATTTCTCTGAAGTATAATATCAAAGAGTCATACATCAGAACAGAAGGGAGACAGATATTTGCTTCACAGGCCTAGTTTCCAGTCATGATTTCCTTTGATAACCCTCACAATGAGACTCATCTAACCTAGACCCAAATGCTTGAGATTATATATTTGGTTTACATATAATATATCATATATAATCTCAATTATACACAAGATCGCCTTATCTGTCACACAATTAAAGATGTAGAGAACTTTTGAGCAAGCCTCTTCTTTAAATGACTGTGTAACTTTTTAGGAAGTTTGTGAAAGCTAATTGGAATTGTCAACTTGACACAGTCTAGAGTCACCTGGGAAGAAAGTCTCAATGATGAAATGTCTGCATTGGGCTGGCCTATTGGCACATCTATGGGAAAGTGCTTTACTGGATTGATGTAAGAAGACCCAGTCTAGTGTGGGGAACACCATTCCCTAGGCAGAGGGTCCTGCAGTGTGCAAGAGTGGAGAAACAGAGCTGTGAACGAGCAAGCAAAAAAAGGAAAGACTCTACTTCTCCCAAATCATAACTGAGCAGCTAAGTTCCTACTCCCTTGATTTCCCTGAACTAACCTGAAAGTGAACACCAAAATAAACTTTTATCCCTTATATTGCTTTTGTTCAGAAAATTTTATCACAACAATAAAAAAGAAACTAGAACAATGTCAATAATCACACAGGAGAAACACAAAATCCATGACTACAAAAGAGTAGCTGTGCTTGGAAGAGCTGGCATCAAATCTAGGCTTTGGTAACTCCCCCAACCCCCCTGCCCCACAAGAGTGATAAAGGCGCCAAACGCCTTTGATGAAATGATGTGCAAAATGTGGTCAGCACAATTTTTGACAAATAGAAGCTTAGTGTCACTTTTCCCACCCAAGATTCTAGCAGCCATTCTCCCTGCCCTGTGCCACCACAACTGATAAGGTTTAAAGATTCAACAAGGTAAGAAACAACTCGACGTGGTTCTAAATTTCAGTTCATACTTCATTGCAACTCAGAGATACAGTGATAGACAATAACGTTTTCTTTCTTTTTTGTTTAGCGTGGTGGAAATTGAACCCAGGTCCTTGCACGATTCAGACTCTATCACTGAATCATGCCCTCATGTTTTACTTTCTTACTCCTGCTGGCAGTTTCCATGGTTTGTTTCCCAAGGTGCTGATTGTGCTAACAACCATTGAAAAGATAGAAGAGCTGAAAAAGAAATAAGGGAAACATTACCCTTCATTATAGCAGCAAATAGTATTAAATACCTTGAAGTAACTATAACCAAAGAAGTAACAGACCTATTTGACAAAAATTTAAAATCACTGAAAAAAGAAATTGAAGAGGATATCAGAAAATGAAAAGTTCTCCCATGTTCCTGGATAGGTAGGATCAACATAGTAAAATGGCAATTCTACCAAAGGCAATCTACAGATTCAATGCACTGCCCATCAAAATACCAACACAATATTTTTTGGACCTTGAAAGAACAATACTCAATTTCATTTGGAATAACAGGAAAGCCAGGATTGCCAAAGCAATTTTACTCAACAAAAGAACCTCAGGAGGTATCACCATCCCTAACTTCAAGTTATACTATAGAGCTACAGTAATAAAAACAGCCTGGTACTGGCATAAAAACAGACTTGTGGATCAATGGAATAGAATTGAGAATCCAGACATTAACCCAAAAACCTATGAACACCTGATCTTTGAAAAAGAGGCCCAAAATATTCAATGGAAAAAAGATAGTATCTTTAAAAAATGGTGTTGGCATAGCTGGATGGAAGTGTGTAGAAAAATGCAAATAGATCCGAGCCTGTCACCCTGCACAAAACTCAAATCCAAGTGGATCAAAGACTTCAACATAAACTCAGCCACTTTAAACTTGATAGAAAAGAAAGTGGGATATATACTTTTACGAATTGGCACAGGCGACCATTTCCTAAATATAGCTCCAGTGGCACAGACACTAAGACCAACAATCAATAAGTAGGATCTCCTGAAGCTAAGAAGCTTCTGTAAAGCCAAGGACACTGTCAATAGGACAAAATGACAGCCTACAGAATGGGAAAAGATTTTCACCAACCCTACAAGTGATAGAGGACTGATCTCTAAGATATATAAAGAACTCAAGAATCTAGAGCCCAAATCCTTGAATAACCCAATCAAAAAATGGGGTTCAGATCTAAAAAGGGAATTCTCAGCGAAAGAATTATGAATAGCTGAAAGGCACCTGAAAAAGTGCTCATCATCTTTATCCATCAGAGAAATGCAAATCAAAACAACTTTGAGATACCACCTAACACCTGTTAGATTGGCTAAGATAAAAGACACAGAGGACAGCCTATGCTGGAGAAGAAGTATACACAAGGGGAACACTCCTCCATTGTTGGTGGGTGTGTAAGTTTGTTCAGCCACTTTGGAATGCAGTATGGCGGTTTCTCAGAAAATTGAGAATCAATCTCCCCAAGGACCCAGCAATAACACTTCTGGGTGTATACCCTAAAGATGCACAGTCACACTCCAAAGGCATTAGTTCAACTATGTTCATAGCAGCATTATTTGTAATAGCAAGAACCTGGAAACAACCTAGATGTCCCTCAACTGAAGAATGGATTAACAAACTGTGGTACATCTACACAATGGAGTACTACTCAGCAGTAAGAAAAAATGATATCCTAAAATTTGCAGGCAAATGGATGGATTTGGAGAATATCCTCCTGAGCGAGGTATCACAAACTCAGAAAGATAAGCAGAGGATGTACTCATTCATTAGTGGACTCTAAACAAACAAACAAGAAAAAAGCAAAGTATGCCCAAGCGGCAAACCACAACCACTGAACAGCTTGGGATCAGAAACACCCTGGACTGACTCCTTGGATCCTACTCCCCCTAGAGGAACACCTGATTCAGTCTTGAGGGAGGGGGAGAAAACTGGATCTGCCAGGAATGGAGACTGAACTAAGCAATATTGCGACAGTGGGACCATGGGACTGCCTGCTGCCTGCCCAGAGAGTGGTTGGGGAGTTGTGGAGAAGAAAGAATGACCTGATGTGGTGGGAGGGGGAAGGATCCTTGAATAACAAGGATAGAAAGTGTGACTTCTTTGTTCATAATAATAATAATAAAAAAGAAAAGATGCTATGAAAAAGTGTGTGTGTGTCTGTATGTGAATGTCTATGTCTCTGTGTGTATTTGTCAGTGTGTGTGTGTGTGTATGTGTGCTGGATTATAATTCATGTTAGAATAACCAGTTTCTTTCTATTGTGAGTAGGGACATGAAATTTTTGAGAGGGAGAAAGCAGACCCAAGGAGAAATTTGGAGATGTCTGGATTAGGGGAGAGAACATTGTTTTTTATTTAGATTGCTTTAAAATTGAACTTTTTTTTTCCTAAAGGACAGTGGCACTCATTGAAGATGCTTTCTGTCAGGCTAAGCAAGAGCATGCTGTCTTTCTATTCTTTGCTCTTTTAGGCATGGGGTGGTGGTGGTGTAAATGAACTGAAGAAAAAAAAACCTAGGCCCAAATATGAACTGTTCCCCATGAAATGGGAGCCATGCTGGCTGTGTGTGGCCATCAGCACAGAGAGCATGTTCCTATGCCTATGTGTATATACATTTTCATCTTTGATGTGATTTCAGAAATAGTTACAAAGTAGTTCAAAGAAGTCCCACAGCCTCTTTAATCCCAATTCTTGAATTTATATTCTACCCTATGTTCTTTCTATGTCTATATTTAAAAGATTATCCATGGACCCTTTTTCTGCTGGCAAACTGATCTTTTTTGTAGCTATGGATAGTAGGACTGACCCAGGGAGCTGGATTCTGAAGAGCATATTATACTTACATGAAAGACTACTCTTTCTACCTCCTTGGGCCCTAGGCTCTGCAAGTTAACACTGGTGCCTCAGGGCAGTGTTGGTCTCTATCTCCCTTCCTGGGAATTTGCAGATAACTCTGAGGGTCTTCAATCAATATAGCCCCAATTATTATCCACATTCCGAAGAAGCAGTCTAAAAATTTGGGCACATGATCTTGAAAAGTTGCCAATCTTCAAGCTAGAAAGACACAATTTAATAACAGGGAAGTGGTTTTTATTCTCACTCTACCCCTGGCTCACATAAATAGCATCAGATATTACATAATAATAGGACACTATATCTTGAAATCTATTCAGGGATAGAAAGAGCACACAAGACAAAAGATGTAGCCAGGGAGAAAAAGAAGAGACAGTTTTATCCATAAAGGCTCTTGATAGCCATGCTGTCAAAATATTTTTTTAATCCAAAAGAACAGATGTGAATAATAGGCAGACAGGCTGTTCTTTTTTTATGGCACAAAAGAAAGATTAAAGTTTGGACTAACATATCTTTTGGGTTTTCTCTAACAGCTGAAAACTTCAAGAATGAGAGCATAGATCATTGGCAGAGAACCCCCCTTGGCCAATTTAGCCATTAAAGATGGAAAACTTCATCATTTTGTCTTCAACCTGAATTGTCATCTATGTATGATGCAAAATTGACAGAGCAGAAGCTATAATGGGAATCCTGCAGAGAAAATTTCATAGAAGACAACAAAGTTG
The DNA here is from genome assembly GCA_004025045.1 of Sigmodon hispidus. Classification (NCBI taxonomy): domain Eukaryota; kingdom Metazoa; phylum Chordata; class Mammalia; order Rodentia; family Cricetidae; genus Sigmodon; species Sigmodon hispidus. Next base: position 63,430 of record PVIH01007376.1, read on the forward strand.
TGCTACTAAGTTCTGAATAAGCAGTTGAAATTGTGTGCTTAAATTGCACCTAATAGAAAGAATTAAAAGGCATCTGCCGTATGGTTTACAGAGTATTGTGTTATCCATTTCAAGCCCAAGGAATATCATGGTTTTCAGGAAATATTTATGCTTGTCACTCATACATGTCACATTGCAAACTGTAACTCTTTCACAGCAGCTTTGCCTGGTGATACTTGTAGTCTCTCAGAGATGTGGCAATAGATAGGTATTGTCCTCCATTATAGAGTTAGCTGACATTGAAGATATAGGGAACATGTAAAAGAGACAAAACTGAGCTAATAACCTCACTACAGTTCACTGATACAAAATCAAAAGCAGCTGTGCACAGAGGCAGGCCTAGGGAGAGACTAAGACTTCTCAATGTATGGATGTGAGAGCAGAGATCAGGTGTTTTTTTCTCATGATTATGATTTTTCTCTCAGTTCTAGAACAATCAACTCAAAAGTCTTACATTGTCTTGTTGGTAAATTAAGAACGATCACCCTACAAGGTGACACAGCAAAGAATGACTGACAAAATAGTTATGAGAAACTCTTATTGTTGGAAATTGCTAACAGGGTATGATGGATGAGGCTAGGTGCTCACATGGACAAGTTGGTATTATGCACTTTGCAGACAGAAAAGACAGGAGGCATGCGTCTCACATATGGTTCAACTTAGTGACATCCTGTGAACTAGGGATATTCTGACCAGCTGAGATCATGTCAGATCAACCACTTTTAGAAGAACTTGCTCACTCTAAACTCTCCAAGGACATCTGGATATTCAAAAACCATAGCTTATGACAAAAATATGTATGCATTTTTATCATATTCATTTATTTGTATGGAGAACACGTCTTTCCTGTGGAGAATGTGGAGATGTCAGAGGATAATAATCATTTCTCTCTTTCTTCCATGTAGGTTCTGAGGACAGAATTCAGGTCATCAGCCTTGGCAGCCCATAACTTCACCCACTGGGTCTTCTTACTAGCCACTGGGTGTGCTTTTAAACTTCAGTCAGAATGTATGTTTAGTGTCAACCAAAAGAATGCTTGCAGAAGTGAAGGAGAAGAGGTGTAAGTAAGTCATCAGCTCAGAATATGTCCAGTGAATATACTGATAGTGGTCAGGACCTGAATGACAATTCCAGTGAGGCAGTCTGTCTTTTAAGGGACAGTCACCACCTCCCATTCATCATCTCATTACCCCAAGTAAAGATCAATTATATCACTTGCATTCATGGTCACCTGGTAAGTTTGGCTTTTGTACATATTATGAGGAGAAACTGTCAACTCTGCCTAAAGTCATTCATGTTAACATGGAGAAAATGTAAGCAACAGTGAGCAGTGGGAGGAACTCTACATTCTCTGGAAGATTTGGCAGAGAAATCACCTGGCCCAGCCCTCCCCCGCCCCCCAACATTCCTTCCCCTGATGGGGAAAGGAAAGTCACCACCAGCATTCACATGTCCCAGGAGTAATAAAAGCCAATCCTCTTCTTGGAAAACTAGAATTTTCTTTTCCTCACTGAATTTTCAAATTGTCTGACTGGGTATACTTCAGTGCTATAGCATTTGCCTAAAGTGTATAAGGCCCTGGGTTAGCCCCTCGTACAGCAAATTAAGCAAAATTCAAAATGTTTCCATTTATCCAGATTTTTCTGAGGGCATTTTTGGTCCCTAGTAACTTGATCTTCCTGGCACTCACACTGTACTTATGTTGGTCAATGTCACTCAGAGACCATAGAAAACACTTTAGCACGCCATCCCTTTAGACAAATGTGGCCAAATGAGGCTTGCATATGTGGCTGACTATGTGGGGGTGATGTGGAGAAACTGACTGGGACCCACATATGAAGAGACCTCTGTGGTCATCTTTTTGCAATCACTATCAATTCAAGACCATCATTTCAGATGATTGTTACTTCAGGTGACCAAAGTGTTATGAGAGATCTCGAACAAGAACAATTGAAGAAACAACATATGCTTCTCAGAAGATGCATAAAGTAGCAAGACAATCTTGTTTGCTGTCTCATGCTGCTGGATTTGGAGGTGATTTATTATGCAGCAGCAGACAGACAACATACTTACTAAAGCGCCAAACATTAATTCTAGCTTTCCTGATTTCCAAAAATCTTCCCTGAAGACACCATGTCATTTATATATGAGACCTTTTCTATACCCCCTGATGCTCCTCCCCATTTTCTTGTCTTCTCTCAAAAGCATTGCTGTTGACTAGGGATATAGCTCAGTGTGGATCTTAGTGACTTTTTCCTGTTGCTGTGATAAAAGGCTCAAGAAAAGCAGTTTAAAGAAGGAAGCATTTATCTCCCAGCCAGAGGGTATAGTCCTTATTGGTAAGGAAGACCATATGGCAGGAACTTGAAGCAGCTGGTCACATTGTCTTGACATTCAGGAAGAAGAACATTACTCAGTTCTTGTGAAATGGTGCCTCTTACATCTTCAGAGCTCTTCCTTTATCAATTAAATCAAGATAATCCCTCAAAAGCATGCCCAGAAGTTAACCCAATCTAAATGATCTCTCAAAGGTGAGCCTGTAGGCTTTTCTCCTAGGGGATTTCATATCCTGGCAAGCTGGACATCAATAATAATCACCACCTCAACAGGTAAAGTGCTCACAGTACACCGTGAAGACATGAGTTCAGATCCTCAGCATCCACACAACAATTGGGCCTGGTATCACACCTGCCAACACACTATTGGGAACCAAAGACAGAGAGATCCTAGAGGCTTGTTGGCTGTCCATCCTGAAAGTCAAGTAGTAGGTTCCCTGAGAGCTCCTGTCTCAAAAAACATAAGGTGAGGGGAACAATAGAGAAAGGCACCCAGTGTTGACCCCTGGCCCTCACTTTGGTATGCATAGGAGAGTATAGTAATATACTCAGGTGTGTATACATAAATACACTACACACACACATACACACACAGAGAGAGAAAGAGAGAGAGAGAGAGAATGGATGAATGAATGGATTAATGAATCAGTGAATACATCCATGAAAAGAATTTACCACTAAGGCAAATTTAGCTACCACTTCCCATACACTATGTGCCTGGTCAATCCTAAGTGGTCAATGCTACATTCTCTCAGTGTCTTAGGAGGCAGTTTTTATCCCCATTTCAAAGCATGAACTTGAGACTTGGAAGGATTTAGCAAAATTTCACCAAAAAAGAAATTTGGTAATTGAACCAAACCTTTTCAGCTGCAGTTGCACGTATTGAACAATGTCCTATATAAAACAGTCCCAGGGGCTCTAGCTCTCTCCAAGTTTTAGTATCTGACATGGGAAAAGCGCAAATGGAGAGGAACTCACATTGTGGAGGGGATGGGAGAAGAAGAGTGAGAATTGTTATCTAATTGATAATTTGAACATTAAGCTTGTGAAAAACAAGTTGCTTTCTGTTTTCTCTTTTCACCTATATTATGGGGAAACAGCGACAGCTTGGGCTTTCTTTACCCTCCATCCTTTTCTCCCTTCTCAATCCTTCCTCCCCTTCTCTCCCTCCTCTTCTCCAGCCTTCTCTACTTTGGAAGAAAGGTTTGAGACAGAGCCTCACCATGTGGCACAGCCATCCTCCTGCCTCAGCCTCCCAAGTACTGAGATTACAGTCATGTTCCACACTTGGTAGATTACACAAAATGTTTCTACATCATGTAGGGGCTGTGAAAAAAAAAATAGTGCTGCCATATTTTACAGTGAAACTGCTGTTACTAATGCTAATACTGATGCAAATACAAACTAATTTCACTTCTAAACAAGCACATGTAAGCCCTAAATCAATACAAAGAAAAACTGATACAGAGGGAAATTCAGTACTTTCTTCTGGAGTTCTGGGGACATGGGGAAGGAGGAAAAAAGACTCATGACATTCCAAATGGATAACACACCTCTCTGATCCTCAGGCTTCCCTATCTGCCCACAGAGATTTTCCATCTTCATTGTAATAAGTCCCAAAATTAATTCTCTACCCCAAACAGGCTTTGAACTCTGGCCCCATTGCAACTATAGACAGGTCTCTGTCTGGTTGTACATTTTGTCACCATATCTTCATGCCCAGTAAGATCTAAAGTAAATTCACTTTGCAGCCCTTTGGCAAAGCCCTCTTGTGTGGGAATGTTTGTCTGTATGCTGTAAATAAAGAAATTGTTTTGGCCTGTGTCGGTGCTGTAGAAGTAGGTGGAGGAATCAGAGGATAGGCAGGAGAAGGAGGGTGGAGTCAGACAGTCTCCTTCCAGCCACCAAAGAAGAAACATGTAAGGGACCCAGGTGAACCACAGGCATGGCCACGTGGAAAAACAGATTAATAGAAATAGTTTGAATTAAGATGAAAGAGTTAGCAAGCAATGTGCCTGAGACATAGGCCAAACAGAATAAAATTAATATAAGCATCTGAGTTATTTTGGGGGGGAGGGGAATAAAAGCAGCCATGGGCACGTTGGACCTCTGGCCCACTCTCCCACTGTCACATTTTCATCATTTTCTTTAATTCCTCAGACTCAAAACTTCCTCTAACTTGTCCCTACAAATGATGGGTTTAATCTGATAAATTTTAAAATTCTGCAGTGCAGAATGTCAATGAATGTGTGACTTAACAAGTATTAGACATGGAAAGTGTAAGACAACTGTTTTCACAGCTTTGTAGTGAGGATTTGCTTAACTTGAATTCAGAAAGTGCTGAAGGCATGTTGTTTTCATTTTGATTATTTGACTAAAATATATTTATTTACTTTTTAGTACTTTTGCTTATGGAGTCTTTGTTGACTATCTAGCATGAGTACAACCCTAAAATAACAACTAATGATGCAAAGAAGGTCAACGGTTCTTACTAGTTTAGGTTGGAAGCAACTCCGCAAATGATCCAGTTCATTCTCTGTCCCATGAGGGCTTTCCCCCTCTGTACCGCTCACCCAGCATTCTTAATACATTCTTCCCCCTTTGCATAGTTTTGAGTCCTAGGAGAGCTTTAGTCTCAAGCAATTTCCATATTGGTCATACAGAATCCACCATGAAGAAAAAGAATAAAACCAAATCTCATCACCAAGATCCTGGTTTGGCTTGGTGGTATATAACCATGTGTGCCCTGAATGCATGTGTGTGCCCGTGTGAGCCCATGTGTACCTGTGTGTGTATAATTGTTTGTTTTATTGCCTCCTCATTCGTCCAGTTTATCCACATCCTTTTCAAAGCATAGTGTTCAGTATGTCATAAAAAACTACAATGTGAATTTCCTTCAGCATTTTAAATCTTTCACGTCACTAGCTGCTAACTTAACAATAGTGATTTTCAACACATTATGGCTTGGATAGGCTGGGAGTATAGCTCAGTGATAAGATCTTACCTAGCATGGCAAGACCCAGGGTTTAAGCCCAGCACTGCAAAAATAAGATAAAATAAAATAAAACCCCTTATTAGCTTACAGAAGACAAACAAATCCCACATTATCTTCAATATGATAAAATCTAGTCTGTTTCTCCCACTGTGTTCTTAAGCTGTTTCTGAGAATTCTTGGCAAGAAAAGCATCTGCTTCTCTGATTAGACCTGAATTTAGTTTTTCCAGGATAAACACTGACACACTTAGAGAGGTTAACTTTATTTCATAAAGGTATTAGATATAAGGAGCATATTACATTTTCTAAACTGACTTAAAAATGACCTCATGGTTAAAAAAATTATATTAAAATCATATTATATTTCCTCCATTGCTAAGTTTTAATTCACGCACAGTATCCTAACATCACATTAAGCCATCTTTACGTCTGTGAGATGCTGAGCTGCGCTTGCTGTTTGCTCATTCTTTTCCTGATTAAATAAATGGAACCAGAGAAAAAGAAGATCAAACAGGTATAACTGAAGCAACAAATCCCCTCTGCTGGTAAAAAAACAATGCAGTTTTCTAAAAACCAACATTAGGTATATATTTCAATTAAAACATCAACGAACAACATCTTTCAGATAACTCAGTTTTCAGTTATTAAAAATAAAGACATTTTACATATTTATAAATATGTAAATTTATATTTCCAGAAAAATACAATTACATTACTTAAACATCTGGCTTAGATTGTGTACTATTATGAAATAATGAGTATAAGGCCTTTTAGTGTAATAGAAATATCTATTAACTTTATGCTTTTAAGACTATGTATTATGGGTTTTCTTTTTCTTTGATATTTTTTTTCCTTCCTTCACTTTTTAATAGCCTAGGCTGACCTCTGGAGTGCACTGTGTAGCTGGGCTGACCTTGAGCTTTGCTTCCTCTACTTCACCTCTGGAATCCTGAGGTCACAGACATGTGGGGCCAGATATGGCTTTTCAGTTCTGAGATTCAACCCAGGGCTTCTTGCATGCTAGGTAAGTGCTCTACAGAGAGATCGACATTTATAGCCTGGGCCATGGTTTTTCAGCTAGCTTTGTAAAATCTATAATAAGTAAAAAAACTATAATAATGTGACATACATTTTTAATCCCAGCAGTGTGATGGCAGAGATATATGGACGGGTCTCTGTGACTTTGATGCCAGCCTGATCTATACAAAAAGGACCAGGCCATTCAAGCTACATGTATCTACCCTTTCCAAAGGAAAGATGAGTAGGTAGACAGCAAGATTCCAGATGACAGAAGTCTAAAAGTGTCTTTCTATGTGATTTATTAATTGTTTTCAAATATTTTTATTCTTTTTTGTAATTATGAATGCCCACTGCCATCTCTTAATAAAATGGCACAGCAAAGAAAAGCAAGGTGCAATACTTTCCAAGAAAGGCTACACTTCTGTGTTCTTCCCTGGAAATGACTGTCACATCTGTTCAATCAACCCCAAGTTAATATGAAGAGATAGAATCCTGTATCCTGGGGTTGCTGTCAAAAATATCTTCCAATAGGCACGCTGCCTCCTCTTGCCCTGTTATAAGCTGCAGATGTGGGATACTTTGGAGATAGATGGCGTCTTCGCTAGACATTCCTAGGTTGAAGAGTGGCCTTTGGAGATGTATGTGTCTCATTTATAAAGTGCCATGGTGGGGGAAACAAGTCATTAGGTTAGATATGTAGAGGCAGCTTGCATTTCATTCGGCATGTAAATAGCAAAAACTGTCAAGCTTCTGCTGTGAAGCAGCTCAGAGAGTAGCATAGGAAAATAGACAATGAAAAACTCAGATATCCCATAGTACTTATGTAGGTGTAGCATCTGCATAGCAGTGGTTTGATCAGTGTGTGGCAGAAGATAATCACTGAGAATCATAGCTTTCTTGTTTATCTTAGGAACTCTAACCAGAACAATCCCCAGCAGCACTCCCTCTCTTTTTCTCCTCTTCCTCTTCACCAGCTCCACCAATCTGTTTATTCTTACCATTCCCTGTTCCTTTTTATTTAGAGGGCTGATTATCTTAGGAAGCCCTTTTCAGGGGCTGGAGAGATGGTTCAGCAGTTATGAGCACTGGCTGCTCTTCCAGAGGACCTGAGTTTGGTTCTCAGGACCTGCATAGTAACTCAGTCCATCTGTTATATGAGTTCCAGGGGATCTGATACCCTTCGCTGACCTCTCTTAGTGCCGATCAAACACATGAGGCACAGGCAAAACAATTATACACATAAAATAAAGTAAATCTTAAAAACAAGGAAAGGAAAAGAAAACTCCTGTTCTTGCTCAGCTAGTGCTGCAGTCAGTGAATAAGGATGCAGTTGATACACTGGCTGAGAATCCAGAAAACCAAAGCTCTCTGACGCCATTCTTGAGACCAGAATCCCTGCTGTCATCATCTTTCTGAGTAATGGCTCAGTAAGGACCCAGACACAGGAAAAGATGAGGTACCTTCTCTGTGGCAGCCATGGCTCAGACAGGACTTATCATTTGTAAGGTTGGAACCATTCAAGAATGTTTGTTTAAAAATTTTAAATGCTAACAGATATTACATCATATATAGGCATAGATAACGCATAGCCATACATAGGCAAGGAGAGCTATAAGTCTTATTAAAAGCATAATTGTGCCCAACAACAAAACAAAATCAGAAAGTAACTTAAAGTATTACATTATTTGATAACTTGGTCCTCAACTTTGTAGATGACAACATTAGGGTACTGCCATGTATAAAGTTTGGACATGCCTGCAAGTTATATATAGAACTCTAACATGGGGATGGTAAGTGGCTGAAGGTAGGGTTGGTTTAGGTGAATACCACTCACCAAGGCACAAGAACACTCAGTTTTTCTTTATAAAACAGACAACAAATATTTGTCTGTTGTCTCCTTTGTGGGAATGGAGCCTATGGCTTCAGGGCTGCATACAAATAGTAAATTGGAGAGCACAACCAAACATGGAATTCTGTTCTATTATGCAGGAGGCATTGCAGTAAAACACCTTCTGAAGGCTCATGGTGTCAATGTTCTGTTCCCAGCAGGTGGTGATGTTTTGGGAAATGATGGAAGAGAGGGAATCCAGCTGGAGGAAGTAGGTAACCAAGAGAAAGTTCTTAAAGGAGCATTATTCCTGGCCACTTCCTTCTGTGTGCATGTTTCCTAACCCACCATGAAGTGAATAGACTTCTTCCATGATATCTTCATCAACATGATGGATTAAACTCTTTGAGACCACAAACCTTTCCTCCCTTAAATTGTCTCTGGAAATGCAGGCATAGTGCTAGAAATCAACTAATACAGCAAGATATTCCTAATGTCTGGAGGCTGCTTTAAGGAAAGAGAAATTTGTTTTGTATCCTCATAATGATTATGAGTGTGATCTCATGATTCCTTCTTCACCACAGGTAATAAAACTCCAACTGTATTTTGAATAGAAAAGCCAGGTAATTCAATTCTTCTCTCTTGAGAATTCAAATGACAACAAATTCAAAATAAAACTGCATTGTTGTCTGAATTAAAATACAGACATTTGTAAATACATCTCAGGATTCTTCTATTTTGGTCTGATTCAGAGGTAGTTGAGAGAAAAATTTTAAAGTGTCTATAAGTCATTGTTGTGATTTCTTTCTCTTGCTGTAAACCTATTATTTATTCTAGTAATGTCTATATAAATATTCTGTAGTGACTTGTCTATATTTAAAAAAATTCATAGAAGAGAAATGTATACTGTTAAGCAACCCTTCTACAGTCAAACCAGAAGGTTTTTTTGTTTTGTTTTGGTTTGGTTTGGGTTTTTTTTGGGTGTGTGTGTGTGTGTGTGTGTGTGTTTTAAATCACTTTATTCATCTATCATCTTTCAATAAAATGTGGTGGCCATAGTGCATCTGTGGGCATTAGCTGTGACATACTGTGCTTTCTTCATCTGTAGCTGAGCCTAACCTAGCTTGAGGTGCCTTACATTTTGTTTTTTATGTTCCATGTATTTTAGAGAAAAGAGACACAGAGAACAGTTATTTTCATTATTTAATATGCCTACATAAGAACAAACTAACTACAACTCTGATAGAAAGAAGTGCAGGCTCATAACTTCTGAGCCTTTTCTCTAGCCTCTTGCTTATTTCTTTTTAGTCAAGGGCTTGCTATGTACCCTAAAATGACCTTAAACTCAATCCTCCTGTCTCAACCTCCTGAGGGCTAGAATTACAGGCTTGTAGAAATATGCACATTAGATACACTATCTTATAGAAGAGTATAGCAGTGGTAAACACCTTCTATAAATTTTCTGGATTTAACAACAGTCAGTATTTATTACAGTGAGGCACTTAGTTTGCCAGTACTAGAGAGAGAAGAGCTAAGTTCTTATATAGATTTAAAAAAATGAATTGATGGGCTGGTGAGATAGCTTGAAGCATAAAGGCCTTTACCACCAAGTTTGATATACGAGCCCAATCCCAGGAGTCCACATAGAAACAGTGGATTCCCACAAGTTTTACTCTGATATCCACATACATCTAATTCCTCATTCACAAAATATTTAAAAATAAAAATGTAGGAAGTATGAACTGATTTAAATTTGATGATATGCTAACTTTCAAAAGATACAATAGAAATTAATAAGTTATAAAGAAGAAGATAAAGGCAAACAACATTTTCATTCTAGCTCTCTCTATAAAGCCAAAAAAGTAATCAGTAAGCATAAAAAGCATATATTCTACTAGCAGTGTGCTTTTTCCCTTCAAGTGTTGACAACAACATCAGACATCTGTATGTCCAGAGTGAACTGGATAGCTAACATCCGGGTAAATATATCCTTTTATAAATATACATTGCATTAACTCTCGTCTTACACAGAGGCAACAATTTTCCCTTAACTAACATACCTAGGCACTGGGACATACTATGAGTGGATCATGGTCTGCTCCAGAGCCCCCTTTGCTTCTAAACCTGAGGTGTAAGTTCATGGAAAAATGCCTGCAAGCTTACTCACCACCGGCCTGTGGACATCCCAGAATGCTCTCTCTTGACTATCGAGAATTTTCCTTTCGATTTTGTCTCTCTTCTTGTCCACTCTGTCAATGTGGTAACAATGAAGAGTTAGCAGGGTTAAATCTATCACCTCTGCACAGAAGGCCACACCTGAGCAAATCTCCCCATAGACTCACAAGGACTCACTTTGCTTGTGCTTCTGCTTGCATGAAAATGAACTCCCACTTCCGGGCAAATGCTCTCTGCAGCCTGGCCAGGCTCTCCTGAAAAAACATGGAATAGCTGATATTCTAGTGTTCTTTTCAGAATTTCTAAAATACTACAGGTGCTCTGAATCTGAATTAAGTATGCTTTCCTGAACTCAGATAATCATGGGCTTCATGGGCCCAGACTAGCCTCTAACTCACTATGTAGCTAAAGATAACCTTTGAATTTCGCATTCTGTCTTTACCTCCACAGTGAGGGAATTTGTATATCTGCTAACAAGTCTAGTTTATATAGTGCTGGGGATAGAAAACAGAGCTTTGAGCATGCTAGGCAAGCACTTTACCAACTAAGCTACAGTCCCAGGCACCAACCAATAACAATCATCTTAAAGGAGACACAAGTAAAGCACTGAATATTACTTTCTTTCTACTAAAGACAAATTCACTGAATCTTTTTGTGCCCACACTATGGAGACAAGAAAGCAATGTCTTCCTACCACTGATCCAATGTTTGTTCAAGTCTTGAGAATAGCCATCAGTCCTTAGAAGTCCAGTATTTGCTTCTGTACAATACTCCAAATTAGCTACCACAACACAGTAATCATTAGAACAAATTACACTAGACTGCCTTTATCTGATGGTGGTGATCAATCTGATGGTTTTGCTAAATCAGTCCTCAGTGCAAACAGTTTTCCATCCTTAGATTTTGGACATTATCGATACAGTATTTATCTAAATCTTTATAATTAAGGTAGTCTAAAAGAATAAGATGTGCTTCTCTTTATATGTTGAGGTTGTATGTTTAGAATTCAACTGTCCTTAATGTGAAGGGAAAGGGGAAACAGATGAAGAGGGATAAATAGAGAACTGGGCTATGGAAGCCTGGTCCTTGGAATTCATTTATGCAGAAAGGCTGAGTACCCAGACATGGCCAAAGACCTGATTTCTGCTCATTTTATACCATTGGAGGAGCATCCTTGGTACTTACAGCTTCGTAATCTGCTAGCTCTAGTCTTGCCTTGTTTTGCATTGTTCTCTTGCAGAGGTAAACAGCTGAAAGAAAAAAATAATATCATTTCTTGGGTGCTCATTAACACTAAAACACTTAATATGGAAACATAGCACTATGTGTCAAGATATTTATCACTTTCTCTTGTTTAATTTTCTACTGTTACCACTTTTTAGACAAAAATAAATAATGATAAAAGCACAAGTTTAAGATTCAAATACTGGCATTTAAGAAGTCAAAAGTAGATAGGAAGCCAAGCAAGAGTAATCATTTAATGGTATTAAATGGTTGGCATAATTTTATCAACAAGTAATAAGAAGTAAAATCTTTTTAGAGATAAAATGACCTTAAGATCTAGATAGATAGAAATCATTTGTAAAAGATATTTGCATAAGGAGGTGTCTGACAGGCATTTTTAATTATTTCTGGATTGTCATGTCAACTACAAGGATGTGTTATGGAAATCCTGGGGTTCTTGGCTTCTTTCTTGCTTTGTTTTGCAAGAGTCACTCATTGGTCAGTTGCTCTGCACTAGGACAGCCAGGCACTCACATAAAACATGCTCTCTCAATGGCATTTCCCTCAGTCTGTTTGGCTACCATGCAAGTTGATCATGGCAGCAAGTTTATAGAACTGAAAAGGGGATAAGAGAAGACAAGAAGTTATCTTGATGACTTTGATGAACATATAAAAACAACAAGGTCTTCCAGTAGAGTTCCAATTCCCAGAGTATCTTTTCTAATTGCTTTTCCTTAAGTGTGAAACTTGAACCTCATAAAGTCCAATACTCATTAATTATATCAGTCTACATGTTGAATGAAACCACCAGGTGACGTTCATTAAATATTCCTTTTTGTGAGGCTATCCCTGTGGGGATGTCTTTTACTTATGACCTTTGAACTTAACAATATTTACCTTGCTTTTGAGATAAGAAATTACAGCTGTTATCAATGACTGCCCTAGCTAAGGATAGAGAAGACATGAATGTGTGTTCACAGGGACTATAAATGCAATGGCTAAATTTGTACTTGGAAAAAATATAACCCAGGTGTGTGTGTGTATGTGCTTGTATATGTCACTGGGGTTTGAATCCACCCAGGGCTTTGTGCATGCTAGGCTAGTGCTCTGTCTCTGAAATATATCCCAGCCCTCAAGATAAAATATATTCTTCAAAAGTAACTTCCTTGGACATCATATGAGGCAATTTTGATGATCTTGTGGCATAAAACGACAGTTGACAAGAGTCTCTGCCACTCAAGTCATTTCTGAATAATAACAGAATACAATTTGGTCCAAATACATCTTGACAATTTGCTTAAAAAGCCCAGATTTCTGAATCAAGTCTCTGAATGAGGGCTGGTTTTAAAGGGAACACCAATAGGAGATTATTTCTTCTAATTCTGGAATTCTCTACAGTGTGGAACAATCTCTTTCATATTGACGTCTGTGACAAAAATATTCAGAGTCATATCCCATAGATGACAGGAATTTGACTGCTATGACACCTTTAGTTAAGGATGAAGACAAGAATGTTTACTCCATAAGGACCAGAAATGGAAAGGCCAAATGTGCACTTGAAAAACATACAACACATAATCCAAATAATGCAGGTAAAATGTATGGTCAAGAGGCAGCTTTGTTTCTTTTAAAATAATCTCTAAATGTTTATTTTGTGAACTAACTTTCCCACTTTCCTTGAAATAAAAAACAAAATCAGACAGTTCCCACAATCTTGCTTCTCAAACTTGGGTGGGTCAGGGAGTACCAAGTTACTGACGATTTTCTTCTTCAGTTACAAACTGCGAGCAAGTTTTCAAGGTTGGTTTAAAGTTGAACTCATCTCCATGACTTCAACTTATTCATCAAAGGAATATATTGTGACTTCCTCTCGCTGACCCTGTTCTTTGTCATCAAGAACCATTGACCAAGTATCTAATCCAGCAGTTTTCAATTTGTGGTTCATAACTCCTTTAGAGGTCACTTATCAGGTAGCTGGCATATCAAATATTTACATTACAATTCATAACAATGGCAAAATTAGTTATAAAGTAGTTGGGAGTCATCACAACTGTAGTAATCCTTCTGGAGATGTAAAACAAGAGAGAAAAAGAAGGAAAAGGCAGAAGAAATTTTCCAAGGTTACTTAACTTTATTGTACTTGGTACATAATTTGAATTTTATTCCCAAAATAAAAGGCAAAAATTAGTAGACAACTTTAAACAGATAAGTACTTCAGCAGACCTTATATTCATTTTTTATTACATTTACTTTGTGTGTGTGTGTGTGTGTGTGAGTGCATGTATGCATGTGTGCATGTGAATGTGTGCATGTGTGCGAGTGTTTGTGTGCCCGCGTGTGCGCGTATGCATATGAGTGAGTGTGAGTGTATGTGTGTGTTAGTCAGAGCACACCTTGTGGAAGTCATTTCTCTCCTTCTACCACGTGGATTCTAAAGACTGATTATATTGTCCAACTTGGCAGCAGGCATCTTTATCTGCTAGGCCTGTCCCATTCACTTTTATTTTTATTTAAGTATGTGTATTTGTGTTGTACATCTTGATGCTTTGATACACATTTACAATGCAGAAGTGATAAGTCACACTCATTTCTCATCACTGTTACTTCACCAATCTCTCAGATTAGAATAGTTAAAATTCACTATCTTAGTGACCTTCAAACATACATACTATTGAGTTCCCAGTTTTATTCCTCCTCCAAACTGTAAAACTGAATTTGTCAATCATTAATGATGCTAAACACCTTTCCATGGGCTATCTTTGTCTTTCCTTAAAATATTTATCCAAGTACTTGCTTATTATTTAACTGAATTATTTGCTTTCTTGCTTAACTGTATTGTGTGAAGCTAGCTGCTCTCTGGACTTGACAGAGGTTTGAAGCCATATTTTCTTCAGTGGGTTTTGAAAATGTCTCCAGCCTCATCATTGTCATGCATAATAATAGGTCCTTATGCTTTGAAATATTTGTCACAGAGGATATGTTCAATATCTATAGAGTACAAGAAAACATAACAATTTATTAACCTTTGAGGCTTTGTTTATTTTCTTGCTTGTCTTGTTTGGTGATTCAGCTAGTAATAAGATTTTTATATTGGAGGATTTGACTTTTTCCAGGTAGATTTAAAACCAATCTGTAGCTAGAGATGAAAGGTGAAAGAAAGTTCACTATATATGCAAGAAGTCCATTTCCCCCCAGGCTACTTAAGAGGAGGTTATTTAACAATAAAGATGATATCCAGCATATTAATTATAGCTTGTGTATGTAGATATATACACACACTGTGCATCAGTGGTACATGTATTGCAATCTGCTTTCCTATATCAAAAGCACAATATAATTAAAATTTACTATGTTGCTTTTTAAAGATATACCTTGTTTTCTATAGCTACCATAGTGTGCCCTATAAATTAAAAATCTGTGTATGTGTGTGTGTGTGATTTTTGTTTAACCATATTTTTAGTATTAAATAAATAATTTTTGGCTATATGCATAATTATTCAATCATATTTTTGTCACATACATTTGAAGTCTGTGATAAATGGTAGAGTTTGAATTTTACAACATTGCCACATTTTTATGCATAATGCTCTTCTCTCAAGGAATGATACATTTTTTTTCTCATTTTGAGTGTTTGCTGGTCTGACTTGAGAGAGATTAAAGTCCAGAGGTTTCATTGTCTGTCTGTATCTGTTTTATTAAATTTTCAACATTTTTATATTATAGATTTTACTATAACATATTTCTATAAATTATTACGTTTACCAATTTAATATTTTTATTTATTTAATATTTTTAATTTACTCAATATTATTACTAATAATATTGTCTTCTTGTTATATTATATTTGCCTGGTACATCTTAGTCTACAATTCTATTTATTTACTTATTTAGTTAGATTTTAAGACAAGGTTTAACTTAACCCAAGCGGGCCTTGAACTCTCTATGAATACCAGGCTGGCCTCAGACTCAAAGAGATTTTTCTGCCTCTAGAGAGCTAGGATTAATGGTATGTGTTCCCATTTCTAGCTTGCTATGTATGCTCATACACCTCATGCATGCCATGTGCCAGAGAAGGGCATCAGGTTCCTTATAACTGGAGTTACAGTTGTTGGGAACCTTCAGATGGGTGCTGGGAATCAAATCTTGGTTATCTGTAAGAGCAGCACATGCTCTCAGACGCTGAACCATGGCACCTTTCCAATTCTTTTAGTTTTGTTTGGTATTATTTTCCTCACAATTTCCTTTCTCCTTCCTTACCCTCCTCTTTCTTCCTTTATTTTCTATTATTTGTTTCATGAGAGAGTTCTCCTTAACTCCTACATTAGTATTTGATAAGTAATAAAACTTTGTCAAAATGGTGGAACAATTTTTAAAATTTTTTGCTTCATTAAAAAGTCTGCCAGTGATTCTAGGCCTGTAGGCTGGAGATAAATATCTCAAATTTTCCTTAAAGGGGTAAGGTCTCCCTTGAGTAGTCAACATAGGCTAGTATACCAATTTGAAACAGGACCCAGTCCCTCCTTCCTGTATTAAGGCTGAGGAAGGCATCACCCATAGGGAGCGGGCTATAAAAAGCCAGTTCATGTACTTGGGGTAATTCATGGTTTCATAGCCAGGGGACCAACTAATAGCTCAATCTAAGCAATCGTCAGCCTAATTCAGAGGGCCTAGTTTGCTCCCATGCAGACTCTCCAGTTGTTAGTCTAGAGTCCTTGAGCTCCCATTAGCTCGAATCTGTCCCATTCTGATGACTCTGTGGTTTTCTGCATAGTGCTCTTGATCCCCCTGCTCCCCTAGTTACTCCTTCCTCCCTTCAACTAAACTCCAGGAGTCTGTCCAAGTGCTTCATGGTGGGTGTCTGATTCTTCTTCCATCAGTAATTGGGTGTAGGTTCTATGATGACAATCGGAGTAGTCACCATCTGACTACTCCAATTCAGGCACCCTCTCCATCCTTACTAGGAGATTTAGCTGGGACCTCCTTGTGGGTTCCTGTGGATTTCCCTAGCATCACTCTTTCAAGGTATCTCTTTCTTTGTTTATCCTCTCCATCCTGACGCCAATTTGGCCATCTCAAACCCTCATGTTTTAACCCCCTATTCTCTCCCTTCTACACTCACTTCCAGTTTACTTAGGAGATCTTATCCATTTCCTCTTTCTGGGTCAATCCATGTGTATCCTTCTTAGGGTCTTCTTCTACCTAGCTTCTCTGGGTTGGAGAAGGTAGCCTGTTCATCCTTTGCTTTGTGTTTGCTATCCATGTAGGAGTGAATACATATCATGTTTATCTTTGTGGGGCTGGGTTACTTCACTTAGAATGATTTTTTTCCTAGTTCCATCCATTTGCATACAAATTTCATGATGTCATTGTTTTTTTTTTTTTTTTACCACTGAGTAATACTACATTGTGTAAACATACCACATTTTCTTTATCCATTTCTTGCTTGAGAGGCATCTAGGTTGTTTCCAGGTTCTGGCTATTTTGAACAACGCAGCTATGGACACAGTTGAGCAAATGTCTTTGTGGTATGGTTGAGTATCTTTTGGATATATGTCCAAGAGTAATATTGCTGGGTCCTGAGGTAGGCTGATTCCCAGTTTTCTGAGAAACTGCCATTCTGCTTTCCAGACTGGCTATAGACATTTATAATCCCACAAGCAGCAAGGAAATATTCCCCTTTCTCCACATCTTCACTAACATGGGCTATCATCAGTGTTTTTGATCTTAGCCATTCTGATAGGTATAAGGCTCAGAGTTGTTTTAATTTGTATTTCCCTGATGGCTAAGGATGTTGAGCAGTTCCTTAATTAAATATCTTTTGGCCATTTGAGATTCTTCTGTTGAGAATTCTCTGTTTAGAATTGTACTCCATTTTAAAATTAGATTACTTGTTTTTTGATGTCTAGTTTCTTAACATCAAAATTCTTTATTTATTTTGGAGATTAGCCCTCTGTCATAAATAAGATTGGTAAAGGCCTTTTCTCATTTTGTAGGTTCCTATTTTGTCTTATTGGTTGTATCCTTTGCCTTACAAAAACTTCCCAGTTTCACATGTTCCCATTTATTAATTGCTGCTCTCAGTGTCTGCGCTATTGGTGTCATATTTAGGAAGTGGTCTCCTGTGTCAATGCATTCAAGTCTACTTTCCACTTTCTCTTCTATCAGGTTCAGTATAAGGTCTTTGATCCATTTGGACTTGAGTTTTATGCAAGGTGATAAATGATTTATTTGCATTCTTCTATATGTTGCCATCCAGTTAAGCCAGTGCCATTTGTTGAAGATGTTTTCATTTTCCATTGCACAGTTTGGTTTATTTGTTAAAAATCAGGTGTTCATAGGTGTGTGGATTAATGTCTGGGCCTTTGATTCAATTCCATTAGTCCTCCTGTTGGTTTTAAAGCCAATACCAAGCTGTTTTTGAAACTTTATAGTACAACTTGAAGTCAGGATGGTGAAGTCACTAGAACTTCCTTTATTGTATTGGAATGTTTTGGCTATCTTGGATTTTTTTTTTTGTTTTTCATATGAAGTTGAATATTGTTCTTTTGAGGTCTGTGAAGATTTGAATTGGGATTTTGATAGGAATTGCATTGAATCTGTATATTGCTTTTGGTAAGATTGTAATTTTTACTATGTTCTTCCTACCTATCTAAGAGCATGGAAGATCCTTTTGTTTTCAGATATCTTCTCTGATTTCTTTCTTCAGTGATTTAAAGTTCTTGTCATACAGGTCTTTCACTTCTTTGGTTAGAGTTACTCCAAGATATTTTTATGTTATTTGTGGCTATGGTAAAGGGTGATGGTTCTCTGATTTCTTTTTCTGCCTGCTTATTATTTGTATATAGGAGGGCTACTGATATTTTGAGCTAATCTTGTAGCTTACCACATTGCTGAGGTATTTATTATCTGTAGGAGTTTCCTGGTAGAATTTTGGGGACCACTTAGGTATATTAGCATTATCATTTGCAAAATGGAAAGTTTAACTTCTTCCTTTTTAATATGTATCCCCTTCATCACCTTATGTTGTCTACTTGCTCTAGCTAGAACTTTTAAGTATTATATTGAAAGGATATGGAGAGAGTGGACAGCCTTGTCTTTTCCTGATTTTAGTAGAATAGCTTTAAGTTTATCTTCATTTAGTTTAATGTTGGCTTGCTATATATAGACTTTATTATGTTTAGTTATGTTCCTTGTATTCCTGATCTTTCTAAGACTTTTATTTTGAGTGGTGTTGGATTTAGTCAAAGGCTTTTTCAGCATCTAGTGAGATGATCATTTTTTTTTTTTAGTTTGTTTATATGGTGGACAACATTGGTCAATTTTTGTATGTTGAACCATCCCTGCATCTCTTCAATGAAGTCTACTTGATCATAGTGGATGATTTTTTGATGTGTTCTTGGATTCAGTTTGCCAATATTTTGAATATTTTTGTATCAGTGTTCATGAAAGAGATTGGTCTGTAATTATCTTTTCTAATTGCATCTCGGTGTGGTTTGGGCATCAGGGTGATTGCAGCCTCATAGAAAGAGTTTGGCAATGTTCTTCTGTTTCTATTGTGTGGAATTATTTAAGGAGTATTAGCATTAGCTTTTCAATTCTGCACTGAAAACAATCTGTTCCTGGGCTTTTGTGGTTGGGATACTTTTGATGGCTGTTTCTATTTCCTTGGGGGGTTAAAGGTCCATTTAAATTGTTTATCTGATCTTGATTTAATTTTGGTATGTGTTACCTACCTAGAGAATTGTCTGTTTCTTTTATATATTCCAATTTTGTGGAGTACAGGTTTTCAAAGTATGAACTAATGATTCTCTGGATTTACTCAGTTTCTGTTGCCATCTCTCCTTTTCATTTTTGATTTTGTTAATTTGGATATTCTCTCTCTCCCTTTTGCTTAGTTTAGATAGGGGTTTGTCTATCTTATTAATTTTCTCAAAAAAAAAACCCAAAAACCCTCAACTCTTTGTTTCATTGAGTCTTTGTATTGTTCTCTTTGTTTCAATTTTATTGATTTCTTCTCTCAATTTATTTCCTGAAATCTATTCCTTATGGTTGAGTTTGCTTCTTTTTCATCTAGTGCTTTAGATTGTGCTGTTAAGATGCTAAAATGAGATTTCTCCACTTTCTTTATATAGACACTTAGTGCTATGAACTTTCCTCTTATCACTGCTTTCAGGGTATCCCATAGGTTTGGGTATGTTGTGCCTTCATTTTCACTAGATTCTAGAAGTCTTTAATTTCTTTCTTTATTTCTTCCTTGACCCTATGATGATTCAAATCCTATTCAGTTTCCATGAGTTTGTAGGTTTCCTGCAATTTCTGTTGTTCAATTTTAACTTTCAACCATGGTGGTCTGATAAGGTAAAGGTGATTACTCCAATTTTTTGAATCTGCTGAGATCTGGTTTGTTACCAAGTATGTGGTCAGTTTTGTAGAAGTTTCCATGAGGTTCTGAGAATAAAGTATATTCTCTTGTTTGGGAGAAATGTTCTATAGATGTTTGTTAGATCCATTTGAGTCATAACATCTGTTCATTCCTTTATTTCTCTGTTAAGTTTCTATCTGGTAGACCTATCCACTTGTGAGAATGGAGTATTGTAGTCTCTCACTATCAGTATACAAGAAATCTTCAATTTTGATCAGACAGAAAAAGCTCAGTGATGTTGGATGTCTTTTTGTTGGCTGTAAATATATTTTATTACCATTGGTTAATAAAAAAGGTATTTTGGCCTATTGCAAAACAGTTTAGAGTCAGGCAGAAAAATCAAGCAGAGATAAAGGAAGGTGAGTCAGAGGGACACTGCCAGCTGCTGAGGAAGCAAGACGTAATAGAGCACAGGTAAAGCCATGGAGCCATGTGGTGAGACATAAATTAATAAAAATAGATTGAGTTAAATTATAAGAGCTAGTTGGTAATGAGCCTGAGTCATAGGCCAAACAGTTTGCAATTGATATTAGCCTCTGAGTAATTATTTTATGAGCACTGTGGGACCATGGTGGGAGAAATTTGTCTGAACCACAAATCCGAGTAGGCCAAAAACCTTCTGGCTACAATTGTCACTCAACCTTACGCCCTCAAATAAAGGCTCAAGTATTTACCTCCTAAACTATAACTTCAGAAATTAAATAGTAACTAATACAATTCATAATCCATGATGAAAAACGAGTTTATCTTCACTCTTTACAGTCTTCTGCTATGGAATTATGCTTCTGTACACTGCAAATATTTTCCCCTTCTATTGTTTATAAAAATGCTGATTGACTAGAAGGCAGACAGGTAGTATGGATGGGGCTACCAGACTAAGAAAACTCTGGAGAAAAGCACAGGGCAGAGATGCCAGGGAAATGCAGAGGAAGGGGGATGAGAACACTGCTCTGAGGAAAGATACTAAGCCACTTGGCTAATTATGGATTAGTTTAAGAGTAAGAGTTAGCAAGTTATATGCCTGAGCCATAGGCCAAAGAGCATGTAATTAATATAAGCCTTTGTGTGATCATATGGGGCTGATGGCTGTAGGACCAGCAGGGTGAGACAAAAAAACTTCTGAGTACAGTCTTCTAATATTTTAATGAATACAATTTATTGTGTACTGCTAATTATCAATTAAAAATAAATCATATTACTCATAATTCATTTGAAAACTGTTGTGATCCAGTTATTTTGTATCCTGGATGAAAGGCAGAGAAAGCTGTTATCTTGGAAAATTAAACAAGAAACTGACTTTTTACAATGTAAATTTATCTGAGGTTAGATTCTCTCAAAGTTCATGTCCATTGCTATTTAGGATTCCCATATTATTTCTGGTTTCCCTGGTTGTTTTCTCATTTGTTTGGATGAGGTGACCATGCAGGTGACAGGGAAGTGGAAAGCATCATGATGAAACTCAGGCTTTCTGTTGGGTGTTCTGTAAAGCACATACACCATAGCCTCCTTTCATTCCTTCTACTGGCTCTTCAGCTTGCTGCCAAACATCTGGGGGCCTATAATACCTGGAGAATCAAAGTCAGATTGGGGACGAGACCTCTGCTGCAGTGCCAACTGAAATCAAAGAAACCTTGAAAGGCAAGCAGGCTTTCACTGCCTTCTCAGATCTCACTTGTATTTCTAGCCCCCATTTATAAACAGGAGTCCTTAATGTGGTTTCTTGGATTGGGTCCAATGCTCTAAAGCTTTCAAATTTCTTGAAAAAGAAACTTTAGTTATATCCATAGGGTGCTTTCCTAGCCCTAAGTCCCACTGATTCCATTCAAGTGAGTGATGATCTGCACCGTCTGTTGGTGCCCCTTCTTTCTGTCTTTCTTTCTCCTCAATAGTAGCTTTGCCTTTATTCATTTTGGCCTATTCAGGGAAAGAAAGGCGTGATTTGGAGAAACTTCTGTAAAGTATGGTATGTCAATCTGCTGTTGCTTCTCAGGTCTGCTTTAAGATTCAGATAAAGTCTATGTTTAATGAACATGCAGCTGAAACCTCAATGACTTGAGAGCATATATATATATATATATATATATATATGTATATGTATATATATGTATATATATATGTGTGTGTGTATTATGGAATTATTATTAATTTAATTGTAAGAAATGGCATGGCTCCCTTTTTCAGAAATAGAATATCCCTGGAGTGGAGATGGCTCAGTGGGTAAGAGAACTTTCTCAATGATGCAGATCTGGTCCTATCTACTATACAAAGCTGGGCATGTCTACTATGGGCTTTTAACACCAGCACTGTGGGTGGAGATAGGATTTGAAGAGTTCACTGGTCAACCAGCTGATATCAAACTGTACATTTCTAGTCCAGTGAGAAACTGTGGCTCAAGACATTAAGGCTTATTGGTATACAGAAAAACACCCACCACACTGCTTCGGCCCCAGCATGCACACTTAAGGTACATGCACCAGTATATGAATATGTACACACCCTGAACATACAACATACACAAGTTCTTATACACAAGTATCAATTCTGTATGCCTGTGAACCAGAGAGAGATGTTTTAAAAAATGAGACAAGCCTCCATTTTTTTTTTTTAAAAAGCAAAGCCAACAACAGAACAGGGGACTTTCCCCCCTTGCTGCCACGTGTCTCTTTCTCACACTTTCTTTGTGTGATATATTTATTAACAATACATTTAAACTTTTTAAAAATCTTTGGGCTCTGAAATGGCTCAGTAGGTAAAGGTGATGGCTGCCAGCACTGGCAATCTGTCTGTCCCTGAGATCTACTTGGAGGAAGGCGGCGACAATCAGCTCTTGCAAGCTTCCCTCTCACCTCCACACACAGAATGACAATTGTACCCCCATGTAAATTTTAAAACAAAAAATTTAAAATTTCATGAATTTTAGCTAGCATTCCTAGTACTTTCAAATGTAATTTTTAACACCTTTTCTCCTTCCTCTAATCCTAAAATGATCTATGGGGGTTTAAAAGAAAATGGCCCCATAGACCCACAGGGTAGTGGCACTATTAGGAAGTGTGGCCTTTTGGGGTAAGTGTATCAATGGGGGTGAGCTTTGAGGTTTCAGAAGCCCAAACCAGGCCCAGTGATACCCTCTCTTCCTGCTGCTTGAGGTGCAAGATATAGAACTCTCAGCTCATTGTCCAGCACAATGTCTGCATGTATACTGTCATGCTTGCCATGCTAATGGTAATGGACTAATGCTTTGAAGCTGTAAGCCAGCCCCAATTAAATGTTTGCTTTATTAGGACTTGTTGTGGTCATGATTTTTTTTCACAGCCATAGAAACTGTAACTAGAACATGACCTCAACTCTTCCTTCAATGACCACTGCTGATTTCCCAAGCTCTCCTGAGCACCCTTGTGTGTTCTCTATCTCTGAATTTGCTTTTCATATATTTCCATAGCCATATTGAAAGGCCATTGCAAGGAAAAAAACCCTCCATCAACTTTGTTAATTGTAGACTTACTGGAAAATGTTACACTCTGCTCCCACGCCCTATAGTCAGGAAGTTAGCCCGCCATGTTTAAAATACCTGATGTCTAATGTAACTCAGAATTCATTTACCCACCCAGATTCTGAGAAAAACCACAAAGACATCTGGCTGTGCCAGATGGCTGCACTCTGGAAGATCCTGTTCCCCCGCCCTGGTAGAACATCCCCATAAAAGGCCTGCGAGCCTTGGATTTGTGGTTGCCAGCCTCTTCTCGTGCTGTGTGACCCGCGAGCTCGTGTTTAATAAAGGTTCTTTGTAACCCGATATCAGAGTGAAGCTCTCTGTTCTGGTCGCCAACTCTAACATTTGGAGGTCCCACCGAGATAGGTAAGGATGGTGGTGAGTCGGCGGGGAAGCAGCTGTTCTGGTGGCCTGTGAGGACCCTCGGACGGTGGGGGACAGACGTGTTCTGAACCTACAGGCCGCAGCTCTGGAGGACGCTCTAGAGCGTGGGGACCCTGAGATAGGGGCCCTGTCTGGTTCCCTTCTGCCCTGGAGATTTTTCAGACGGCCCAGGCCAATAGATCATCTTTTGGTTTCATTTTCTTTACCATTTTGCCGGCTTGTCTCATTTGTGTGTTGTGTCTTGATTTTTGTGTCTGTCTTTATCTGTTTGGAATGGGGCAGTCTGCCTCCACCCCTTTGTCCCTAACCCTCTCTCACTGGTCTAAAGTGACAGACCGCGCTCGTCCGGGATTTTGGGGGTGCCCCTGAACTCCCACTCTGGGACTGGTTGGAGGTAAGAACGAGCTGGAATTGTTCTGTGTCTGTTGTGTCTTTGTCTCTTGTCTGGGCGATTTGGCATCTGTATTTTGTGCCTGCGCAGGACCAGTATTGTTGGGCCAGTGGGGGAGGCAGGCAGAGGTGCTGTGAGTTCGGGGCCCCCTGGTCCCCTCCCTGGAGGTCTCCTCTAAGGTTGTCTGAGAGGAAGGTAGGAGTCTTGGTGTCTCCCCTTCCTGGGGAATGGAGCCGTTCTCGGCTGCTCCCATCTGTATCTCTGTAGCCGAGTTGCCCACCGCGTGGATTGTGTTTGCTTTGTGTTTGTCAGTTGTTTCTGTGTTTTCTGTTCTGGAGTCTGTCTACAATAGGAAGACCGGGACCAACAAGCCTGGATCTTCCCAAGACCCAAGGGGACCTGTTGCTGCCTGGGAGCATTCCCATAGCAGCCTTCTGAAAACTGTTCATTGCTCTCTTCATGGTTATCTATGCAAATGTTTTAGCCAGGCTACGCCTATTGATGAATGTGTGAGTACGTGAAAACTGTGGCCACAGAATGTGTGTTTGGACTCGTGTGCATGCATTTTTGTAACTCAGATGTTACCTGCTCATTTGGTTTCGTTTCTGGTCAGAAAGTTCTATTTGCCTTGTTGAGAAGTTTGTCTGTTTCTCAAGAAAGTTATCTATGCTGTTCTGTTGTGTTTCTAATTTTGTTAAAAGCATAAATCTGAGACAGAATGGTTAAAATACTTTTGCTATCTCTATTCCCAATAGCAGTCGGTCACCACCCACAGCTGCCGTGACTGCACTTTTGGTCAAGAATCAGAACTTAGCAGGAGTTCAAATGTTTTTGATATGACAGTGATAGAAATTATTAAATAAGGTTGAAATCTGTTATAATTAAAATCTATGCATGAAAAAATTTAAAAGCATATGACATGACTCCATTTTGGATTGCATTTTTGGTCAGTCACTGACTGTAGTTGCTGAGACAAAGCAACTGCTGCTTTGATCATTCAGATCCAGTGGGTTTGTCATCTTTTACAGAGGTTGGTTACAAATTATTATTAGGTAAAGAAAACAAAAACTCTACTGCTAGTTTCAGATGCTTCATGTTGGTCGTGTGCTGCTACAGTGTATGCATACTGAAGAGAACCACAAAAAAAGAACTGTGAAAGTTTTTATATTGTCCAGAGAATGATAGAGAAGGCAGAGGATTGGGATAATAAAGGGACAGAAAAAAATGTCTGAAGCAAAGATGCCTAAGGAATTAGGGAGACTGACTGAAGGTATATATAAAATGCTGTACAATGCATATAGAATGTTATAGAAGGTCAGAGGTGATGTGGATTTTGTTTGCTGTGGTTTCTCATATCTGCCAATACTGAATTAAAA
This sequence comes from Sigmodon hispidus, assembly GCA_004025045.1. NCBI lineage: Eukaryota > Metazoa > Chordata > Mammalia > Rodentia > Cricetidae > Sigmodon > Sigmodon hispidus. The sequence continues at coordinate 89,109 of PVIH01007376.1, forward strand.
AAAAAAAAAGAAACTGTAAGATATTGGGTTAATTCAATTTGGTTTTTCTTCATTTTGGAATTAGCTGATGATTCTTCACTGCAAAATGTTTATAACATATGTATGGTTATATGGACATGTATGTGACTTAGAGTTAACTATGTGTGAATGAGAGCTAGCTTTAAATCTGTATGTATATATGTATGTATGTAACTTGGATCCAACTGTGTATGTGTGAATATAACTATAATTGTTAAAATGCTGAAATTAGTTTACTTTTATTAATAATCATGCACTATTGATATTTATGTGACAAGAACTTTGGCAGATGACCTAATTTGAGCATACAGACTCCATGCTGAGTGTACGAATAGATTCTATGTGCTAGAAATTGTTTTAATTTATCTGAAAACAAGTTTATAAGGATGTAATCAAGGTTGCAAAGACAGCTTATCTTGCCAGACATAGATCTTAAATCTAAGTTCAGCACATGGTTTTGAGAACAAACTTTTTAGGATTTAGAGTGATAATAAAGACATCCATGAAATATTTGTGAAGTGTACTAATGAAAACAATGAAAGCTAATTCAAGGCTATTAAGAAACACAAGCAGTCATTCTTGTAAGTACTGTTATTAATTATAGAGTTGAGATTTAATCTTTTGTACAAGTTTCGGGGTTAAGCTTACAACAAGTAACTAGAAACAAAGTTTTTCTATTCAGATATTACCTGGGCAGCCCTCATATTTCAGAGATCTGCAGAATATGGCATTTAAAATGTTTATTTCTCAGACAGAGACTCCCAGATCCTCACAGTGACCCAAGGTCTCCAAAGAAGATTATGAGACACCAGGATCTTCGTCTGGATTGTAGCAGTGCTGACTTGGGCAAGATGCCATAGCACAATGCCTGCCTGCTGCCATGAACCCGGCCTAGATCTGAGGACATTGGAGAATTGATTGAACCCTTTTGCCTAGACAAAGTAAGGTCAGTCTTCTCCCATATGTCCCTCTACTGTGGGGAAATATCTCCCACCTTTAAGACCTGGCAGCTGAAGATTGATGCTGTTTGGATACTTCTACCTCCAGCTAGGTGGAGACCTGGGTATGGCTAACTGGGTATGATGGACTGGTCTCTGTTGTTTTTAGTAGATTCAGAGGTTGCTCATTCTGCACTTAGGTATAATTTATCCTTCTCAGATCTCTGCAAGTATTGTCGGCTGGGCTAGTTATAATTTTGTCAGTGTGGTAGAATTAGACAATCAGATCCTTCTCCAAGGTGATAGCTAGATTTCAAGCTCATTTTATAAAGCCTAATTGGGAATACTAATATAACTAAAATTCTTATGTCTTTTTGCAATTTGTATGAGCTTAAGAGACTCATAGAATTTGGATCCACCTCACAGAGGCCAAAAAGATTCCAGATAAGTACAGCCTAAGTTTTTCCCACCTGTCTGTCCCTAAGGATGATACTTCTCTCTTCTGGTTTGGGGACTCCTGCCCTTCCCAAATTACTAAGACTGGGTCCAAGATTTACATTCTAACCTTTTGTTCTCAGTTTTAACATATCTCAACAGATATCCTCTTGAGTAGGAGCTCTGGACTTGCTGGAAGCCTGTGAACCAGTTCTACAGATTTGGGCTGTTTCCTGTCTCTCGGCTACTGGATTAGACAGCTACGTGCTCCTGACAGAAGTCCTGGAGCTTAGTTCCTTTACTAGCTTTTCAACCTTTTGGGGCCCTAGGAACAATGCCCCAATGTCAGCTTGAAGCAGTAAAGAGAATCTACTACACCCTGGTACACCCCCAAACCCCTAAAAGGTTGAAATGCTAAGTTAAAAGAAAACCTGGCATAGGAGACCTCTCTGCGCCCACACAGAGAATATAACAACCACAAATGGGTCCCTTTTCCTAGTCCCGATCCTCGGTCTATATTGGGCATGCAGTACAGGGCTCACCCCGTGTGTCTCGGTCACTAGTTTCAACCAGTCTAGGGATTTTTGTGTCCTTGTCCGAATCTATCCGAGACTAGTCTATTACCCAGCAGAAGAATTCGAGGAACATTTCACAGGCAGGACCCGATTCCCCAGAGAACCAGTCAGTGTCACCCTAGCCGTGTTGCTAGGAGCAGGGGTGTTAGCCAGAGTGGAAACCGGAGCAGTGGCACTAACAGAAGGCCCTAGACAATTGGGGATTCTAGAAGCGGCAGTCCAACAAGATCTGCGGGCAATCAAAACCTCTGTTACTGCCCTAGAAAAATCTTTAACCTCACTATCGGAGGTAGTCCTGCAGAATAGACAGGGATTGGACTTGCTGCTTTTGAAAGAAGGTGGTTTGTGCGCTGCCCTAAAGGAGAGCTGTTGCTTCTACACAGACCATACGGGTGTAGTGAGAGAATCAATGACAAAACTCAGGGAAAGGTTAGATGCCAGGGAGAAGAGCTTACGAGGCTATCAAAGCTGGTTTGAGGGTTGGTACAATCAATCCCCATGGCTAACTACATTACTGTTAGCCCTCACAGGACCACTTATTGTGTTAATTCTTGCCCTCATGATTGAGTCATGTGTCCTCAACCAGATCTCAGTTTTTGTACGATACCAGGTGAATGGGGTCAAAATGATGGTCCTAAGACAACAGTACCAGCTGATATCTAATGACGACCTTTAGGATTAAAGGTCGGCACAAGAAAAAGGTGGGAATGAAAGGCCATTGCAAGAAAAACCCCCCTCCATCAGCTTTGTTAATTGTAGACTTAATAGAAAATGTTACACCCTGCTCCCACACCCTATAGTCAGGAAGTTAGCCCGCCGTGCTTAAAGTACCTGATGTCTAACATAACTCAGAATTTGTTTTCCCACCCAGATTCCGAGAAAAACCACAAGGATATCTGGCCTGGCCAGATGGCTGCACTCTGGAAGACCCTGTTCCCTTGCCCTGGTAGAACTGCCCCATAAAAGGCCTGAAAGCCTTGGATTTGGGGTCGCCAGCCTCTTCTCGTGCTGTGTGACCTGCAAGCTCGTGTTTCATAAAGCTTGTTTGTAACCCGATATCGGAGTGAAGCTCTCTGTTCTGGACGCCGACTCTAACAATATCAACTGTTTAACTCTCTGAAATGGTCTTTCTATATATCAAGTCATCATCTCCAATTTATTTCAACTTTCTCATTGAGGCTTTTACAATATTTTCATTTTGCATTAATGCAAGAGCCACAAGATTGTTTCTCAAATCTTTCTGAAGACATTCCAGTGTGCTATTTGATTTTCTGACATTTCCAGTTTTCTTTGTAATCATCTGAAATGCTATTTAAATTGCTCTAACCCATACCTCTTGTTGGTCTGTCCATCTTCCCTACGGCCTCATGTTTCCTTGAGTGATGTCTCATTTTTCACTTTGGGCTTGTCTATTTAGCATATGAGGCTCTTCTCAGTGTTCTATGCACTGCCTATAAAACAATGTTCTGTGGAAATTCAAGTTTTCCTTTTCAAGGTATCCCAAAAGGGCTATCAGTCAGAAAACAGTTTTTCTATTTGTTTAGTGGCTTGGTGACCAATGACTTCCTTCTTGGGCTTCTCACATGCTTGTGACTGTACTTAGGAATTATTTGTTTGGCTTCTTACTTCATTACTGCTTTCTTGGGCAGCTTGGTACAGTTACAATGACTTCATGGTGAAGGCTTGTGTTGTCTCAAGTCTCAGCAAAGCTTATTGTCAAGTTATGTTTGCTGTCTGTCACTCTCAGGACACCAATCCCCTCACCACTGTAGTCTTTCCCAACATTCAATCCAGTTTTCTCCGTACCCCTGTCAGCTTTCAGATTTAGTGCTTTCATTTTGGTTCATTATTTCTGATAAGGAGTGACCTCTTTTCTCTAAGCCCAGTGTTTTTTAACTATACTTTATCCTCTGTTTCTTGGTCTGAATAAAAATGCCTTATTTCAGCTCTGAATACTCATGCATCTCAGACTAGCAATGCCACTAGAACAATTTGCACTGCAGATCTGTTCATTGAAAGGCTGATTCCTTTCAGAGTGCTGGCTCCTACCTTGCAAAGCAGGTTTCCAACAGAAACCACTTCAAATGCAAATCGTATTAAAATAATGGCTTGCTGTTGTTTTCGTGATAGAATAAGGCTGGCATTGCTGATGGGTAGCAGAAAAAATGCTTTTCTTTAAACTATGGAAAATTACAAATATGAACCATTGCATTCTCTTGTCATGTATATGCTAAACAGTGAGAAGCTGATTTTATTCTGATGTTTGCTAAATTTTCAAATAAAATCTTAATTTAAACTAGACAAGATATTCTGTATGGCTACCATTTTAGTCTCTCATTTTTTCCAGGCTATGTATTATTTATATTTCTTTACATATGTAACATAAAGGAATTTTTAAATAATGTATCTCATAAATTATTAAAATATATGGTCTCATATATCAGGGCAGGTCTTGAATTTCCTTACTAGCCAACGATAACCTTGAATTTCTAGTCTTCCTGACTTCATCTTTTCTAAGGAGATGCTACTTGAAACCCAGCCCTGATATTTCTTCAAGCATGCTTTGCTGTGACTCTTTCTGTTTCCCTATGTACATAGTGCCCATGTGACTAGCACACACACACACACACACACTTGTACACACACAGTATGAAGAATAAAGATAAAGGCAATTTAATTTTCTGTGTAATTTTGGAGTCAATCTATGTACAGTCACAATTTTGTTAAACTAAACAATGTTACTCTTATCAAAATGATACTTATCTCTTTTTCTTATCTTCCTTTCTTATGAATTTCCCAGAGGAATTAAACAATATTAATGTACATTTTAGAAAGTGTACATATTTCACCTAAGGTCTGAACTGGGGATTGGAAGTGACATCTGGTAAAGAGCCCCAGGTCATCTTTGTATCCTAAGCACAGACATTATAATTTCTCAGCTGGAAAATACACCTAAATCAGATTCATGCCTTGGAAGTCTTTGCCAACTTTATCCTTGCCCCCGCCCCGCCCCCCGCCCCGCGCGGGAATCTAGCCAGAGGTTCAAGTGCTGTAACTTGGAGAACAGCATAATGACTGGGGAACAATGGATTTTCATTTTCTTGTGTTATAACAGTTCCACGCTGCCCAAAGCTTCACAAAGGATGCGGAGAGCAGCAGCAGGACACTGGGATGGCTTAGAAAATATTTCTCAGCTCAAAAGGAAAGCTCTTTGTAAAAAATCTGACACCACAAACTTAACAAGAAAGCAGCCTGGGCGGAACACCTAACCAGCTGCTTAACAGAGTGCATTCAGTCACAGTGAACTCTACAGATCGATACGATGATGGGATATACCTGCTACACTTAATAGCCTTGGAATGCCTATAAGTATTTAGTAAGTTTTAGAAAATATTTATTATGTGTCCTGCAAAGTAAAAAGCTGGGTGTCTTCCTAATTGTCTCATTTTTCAGTGCTTTAATATGGCCAGTGAGAGTTGTGGCTTTGACCTGGTGGCCTCCCCTACAGCTCTTCAAATAGGGGCTGCCTCAGTGAGATGGCCAGATGCGATTACATTTTCAGATGTCCTGCAGCTCTGACTCTTAAGGATGAAGGAAGCCATATTCTCACTGACAGACATTGGGAACATGGTAGCAGAAAGGCAGCATTGTGATGCAGAATATTATTTTAAGGTGTGTTACTTTGGTTCGTATTGCATTTGTTTAAATCTGTGTTACTTTGCCTGTCTAAAACACCTGATGGTTTAATAAAGAACTAAATGACCAATAGCAAGGCAGGAGAAAGGAGAGGTGGATCTGGCAGGCAGAGAGAATAGACAGAAGGAGCAATCCAGGATGAAAAAAAGAAGTAGCCTGGGAAGGAGGAGGACTCCAGGGGCAGCCACCCTGCTACACAGACAGCAACGGAGTAAGAAACAACAAAAAATATACAGAAATAGAAAAAGAAAAGCCCACAGGCAAAGGGTATATGATCCAATTTAAGTTAAGGAAAATAGGCAAGAAACAAGCCAAGTTAAGACTAGGCATTTTTAAGAAAGAATAATCCTCCGTATGTGATTTATTAGGAAGCTGAGTGGAGCCCTCCCCCACCAAAAGAGTAAAGGGCCAAAAGAACAAAGAGTAAAAATAAACAACTGTAGGGTTGTCACTGAGCAGAAGCTGAGAACTCGCATCTGGTTCACAAGCAAAGGTAGACAGAGAAAGGGACATGAGGATGGCCCCAACTTTTCAATTTTTAAAGCATGCCTCCAGTGACACTCGGCCTCTAACATGGCCACACCTTTGAATCCATCTCAAACAATTTTACCAAGTATTAATATATATGAGCCTCTGGGGGCATTGGGAGTCCTCCTATTCAAAACCTTATCAGGGACCTCACATTGTTTCTGCCTCCTTAGTGTAAAATCAAAAGTTTTCCTTTCACTCAAAACAAAATGCTACTTATTCTCTACCCTCAGTTTGCTTAAGCAAAAGTTGAACTTGGACAGATGAGTGGTTCTTTTAATAAAGACTAGCTTTCTGTCAGATCACTTGAGCATAAATGTGGTGTTCGTAAGTCTCACTAATAAAGAAGATCTGTCATTATTTATATTGTGGCAATTTTCCTTTAGTAAAATTTTAATGGAGAGAAGAATGCTCTTTGTAAGTACCAGCTTATGAAAGTGAGGGACAGACTATGCTTTTAAGTAATACAGTGGAGAATTTTGATTGTACATAGATATTCCTTTACATCTTTTCTTTGTTAGATAAAACTCTACCAAAACCAAAACATTTTGATCTCATCTACAACCCTCACCATGAATTAACTCAAATTATGCCCATTGTACAAATGCTGGAAATGAGTCCCTTGGTATTTGGTTAAATGATTCACAAGAAAATGTGGGTTACTTGGCTTATCCAGAGAACTGGGCTTGGGAAGGTTTGTCATTCCACACAAACCTGGAATCTATGACTCTGAAAGTAAGGCCCACAGAGAAATGACTGGGTCTGTAAAGTATCCTGACCTTGCAATGGTTTCTTTCAGTTTACACAGAACAATGAAAGCAATTAGGTCATATTATGATTGGAATGCACAAAGGGAAGGTAGCTGGCTACTTAAACTCACCGAAGCCTGTACTTCATAACACATACCATGTATTTGCACTAATCATCCTGGACAATATTTCCTGCCTGCTCAGAAGTGTCATTCTGACTTGGTCATGGTTTTAGAGAATAATGTTCATAGTTTTAAATTGAAATGTAAGGTTCATTTCATATCAATTAAGTTTGTTATAAATTAATTGATTAGTCCTGTAGAATATAATAAGGCATGTCTGTATAAGTAGTATTGCTGGGCTGTAACCTTCTAGTGAGTTCACAAATGGACAAGGCCATGTTATAGTTCAAATGTGAGATCCCATGTTCCTCATTGGTAAAGCAGACTCAGCTCTTCTCCTGATATATGTTTCTGTACACTGCTACAAAATTGTTATTATCATTTCCTTTTCTATCTAAACTTGAATGGTGACACAATGAAACTATAGTATTTGATTGACACAAACTGTCATAGTCAGAAGACTTTGAAACACAAATCTAAACTAAGTTATTGATAGAAAAATATCATCTGAACAAACTTCTTACTAGGAATCTTCCTGAATGGGCAAGAAGCTGAACATGCGTGCTAAGTGCATGTGTTATTTTGCACTCTCTGCAGGCTTCGACCCTCAGGGAAGTTTGTTTCATGAATGTTTGGTTTTCTTCCACGTGGAACTTAATACCAGCTTTTAGGAAGTAACCTGCTCCTTAAATCTATCATTAGCTTATTTATTCTTTCTTTTTTGTTACTTCTTTTCTGCTTTTCACTTCATTGACAAATATGGAAAAAAATAGTCCAAATTTATTGTTTGTTGTCTTATTTTTTTCTTACAATTTCTCCAAGATTCCATCTCCTTAAATTTCTCACCTACTCTATATCAGTATGCATAGTAGCTGAGAAAAAAAATCTGGCCCCATGGATCCTGGCCCTGTCCTTTGATTAATGTCAGTGGAGTAGATCTTCTACACATCTTGTTCTTAGTTCTTTTTCATCTACAGAGCATGGCTAGTAACATTTTAAAATCTTCTGTGGGATAAAAATTAGATAATGGTTGTAAATATCTGAGTTGATGGGGATACTAAAGCTCCTATTATACTGTCAGTTAAAATGTAGTTAGACAATCAGAAATAACCATTCCAAGTCAGACAAAACAGAAAATCATCGGCTAGAGAAAATCAAGCTATTTTTTTTCCCTTAAAACCAAAGAGAAACTGGCTTTTAATTTTTAATGTGCACCTTGAAGAATTTATTTATAATGTTTACTCGTAGCCTAAGTTAAGAGTTCCAAACTTCCTTGGGGAAAATACCAAGAATTTATAATTAAAATCACTCCTATTGATATGGGTCAATCCTCAAGTACACATATTATATTATATAAATATATCTGTATACTTATAAACTTAATGATGGGAAACTATTTCTTGCTTAATATATAAATAATGATGTTTAAAAAGTAATATTGATACTAGTCATATTTTTAAGAACTTAATGTATATTACTATAAAATAGAAAATGTATTTCTTTCCCTTTTTATAGCTTCACAGAGAATTTAAAGTAAAAAAAGATACACTCATGAAGAAAGTAAAAAGGAGCCCAATTAGATATTTATAGTAAGTGTGTCTGGCCCATCTCCAAGGTCTGGACCTGCCTGCAGCTGCTTAGCCCTGAGACCTGAACCAGTAGTCCCAAAGTCCAAAAAAAAAAAAAAAAAAAAAAAAAACCCACACAGAATCTTATATTAATTACATGCTGCTTGGTCTATGGCTCAGGTATATTGTTATCTAGCTCTTGCATCTTAACTCATCGTATTCCATTAATCTGCCCTGCCATGTGGCCCATGGCTTACCTGTGTTCCTTATATCTTGTTCTCTCAGCAGCAACTCAGAGCATCTCTGTCTGACTCTGCCCTTCCCCGGCCTTATCTATGCTCAGATTTTCTGCGTGCTTCTAAGATGCCTTGCCATAGGCCAAAACAGTTCCTTTATTATCCATTGATAATTCACAGTGTACAGAAAGACATCCTGAAGCAAGTGTTCGCATGCCCAAGTCAGTGTGCAGGTTTCTATTGGAGAGCCAAATAAATACATGCCCCAAGCTGGTGGCTCAGGAATTTGTGGAGCAATTTTCAATAAAGCTGAATATATCTCTAGAGATCAGATAGTGAACTAGGGACACAATTCAAACACTAGTGAGATTTAAATATTTATTTTATTAATATAACAATTAAGAATAGTTGTGTGTTTGTGTATGTATGTGTGTACATGCATGTATGTTTACATACTATCAGCCATAGACATGACTTTGCTTAAACTAGCCCCATAACTGAGATTTTAATATAGTGTCACTATAAGAAAAAAAAGAATAGTTCACTTTTCATTTTAATAACTATTTGTGTGTTGGATTTGGAATGATACAAAGTCTACAGCCAATACATTAATATGCTTTTGTAATATTATATGTAGATAGTCTTACATGTAGATATTTAAATAAGACTGTGAACCAGGTGCTTAAATATTTGGAAAATAAAATCCTAAAAGCTAGATAGACTATTTAACAACTGGATTTTTTTTAACAACTGAAATTTTCATTGAGAAGTTTTGTGAAATGTCAAAAGCTTATGTAAAGAAGAGTTTACAAGTATAATTTCCATTCTTCAGGTAGCATAAACCTTTAGTTCCTTTTAATACTCTTGATAATGAGTAAGCTTTTTCTATTATAAAAATAAGCTGCATTTTCTTTTTAAGGTGGTATCTTGTTATATTTTTCATACTGTAACATAGCTTATGATGAATATTTACTTTATAAAATGAATTTTAATGATAATATTACCTCTTATAACAAACAAAAGAGTAGTGCAATAGATAAAGGTTTTATTTTATATGAAGATAGATACAGGACAGTCCATTCTCTCTACAAATAGAAAATGACCCTACTATACTCTCTACTTTATTTGAAAGCTACTTTTATTGCAAAAAATTACTCTGCATTTGAGCCATTATGTCTCATGGGGACTGAAATGAGATCAGAATGTGTGGCTCTTCTGTCTGCATAGTCTGTCTTTCTTATTTGCTACGTTAGCTTTTAGGACAGTATCTTCTATAGACTCATTGCCCACTGAGGAATGTTCTAGAATTGTAAAAGAATTTCTCTGCTATGGACATTTACCAACTTCCATACTAGGAAACAGCAGACCACCATGGAAGGAACAAAAGGAAGTCCCTAGAAGATCTCTTCCTAGTCCCAGGAAAGGCACAAACATCAGTTCCTTGTGGTCAGATGCCACCTTCTCTCACTATTCCTGTGTTGTAAGTGCATCCTCTCAACTTAAAGAGTTGAGAAACTGGTTAATCACTTTGGACAGTGAATCAAGCCTTTTATCTTCTTCTTCTTCTTCTTCTTCTTCTTCTTCTTCTTCTTCTTCTTCTTCTTCTTCTTCTTCCTCTTCTTCTTCTTCCTCTTCAACACTTGTTCCTTAGAAATTGTTTTGTCTGTATTTCTCCCCAAAGATACACTTTTACAAGCTGCTTTAATAGCAGTGACAGTCTTCTTGATGGTCATGGTTGAATTTCAGAAAATTTCTAACCTCAGTAGAAAAGAAAAATTCAGAGAAAAGAAATGACAAACTTGCTCTGCTCTCAAATTTTAGGGAGCAACATTATGGTGAAATTAAAAAATAAAAAGTAGAAACAAAGCAAAAAAAAAAAAAACAAAGCACAAAGTGCTTAGTCATACTTTGTCCTTCTCTCTACAAAATTCTACAATCAATCATGAGGAATGGCAGGAGAGAAACTTGGAAGTCATCATTCCCATTTACCCTCATAGTAAAAAGGAGTGAATAAAAGGACGAACCAACTTTTGTCCCACTTAAGGATTGGTGTCAGAAGACAAACCATCAGGCCTGTTTTTAGAGAGACAGACTGAAAGGTCTAGAGAATTCTTTTTTAAAATAGCCACCCAGGGGTGCTACCTTAGAGACAGGAATATTCAAGTTGCTGTTCTAATAACTGGAAGACATTAGGCAAACTTGAGATTCAAGTCTTCTTTGAAATCAGGAAGTCTTAGGGGAGCTGCAGTATATTTCTCTTACCCCAAATAATTCTATTATATTCTATGATGAGATGGAAGAAAAATTTCCTTCTACTGTCAACAAAATAAGGGAAAAGCCAGCATTCTGAAACACATCCAGAGCATTCTGCCTTTGACAATACCTAAATGCCTAAGGTATAGGGAGAGGAAGCCAAAACTGCCCATACTCTAATCTTCTTAGTTCATTTCACAGTTGTGAAGGTCACTTGCCAACATCACTATAGGCTTGAGTTTCAATTGTCCCCTGAACCTTACTAGGAATCAATAGATAACTTCCTTAACTACAGGAAGTATGACTAAACAAATGACAAATGTCAGACTTGTTTAAGAAGAAGAGGCTTCTGGGGGAAACATAAGAAAGCAAAAGATAAGAGCACTAAAATAATAACCAAAGGTCTAGTCTACAAAACTCACAGTTAAAGAAACAGTAAAATAATCTGTTGGCCAGAAAGTATAACCTCTTACACTGAAAATGCATAGACCTAATTTTATCTGTTTAGTATAGCATGATGGTCTGTTCTCAATAGAAAATCCCAAGGCATGCTGAAAAGCAAAATCTGTTGAACAAAGTCCTTGTTTGTAACTGGAAGGAAGTGTGTAGGAAAATGCAAATAGATCCGAGCCTGTCACCATGCACAAAACTTAAATCCAAGTGGATCAAAGACCTCAACTTAACCCCAACCACTTTGAACTTGATAGAAGAGAAAGTGGGAAATACACTTCTACAAATTGGCACAGGCCGCCACTTCCTAAATATAACACCAGTGGCACAGGCACTA